>WBMW01004358.1:282037-304739 GCA_013396635.1 Penelope pileata | reverse complement strand
GAGGCCCGGCGGCGGGCAGAGCGGGGAGCCGCACCAACATGTCCGCCTTTCCTGTTTGAACGGTCCGGGCCGGACGCGCAGCGCGCATGCGCGGGGGGAAGGAGCAGAAGGTATGCGCGCGAGGAGGGCGGGGGCGGCCTCACGCCACCGCCCAACGGTCGGAGGGGGCGCGCGCGCGCCGCGCCTGCNGTTTCCTGTCAGCGAGGTGGCTGAGGGGTGCTGCAGGTGGCACTGCGCTAAGGCTCTGCCCGCGGGGTCGCTGCGCGGAGCCCGGTGTGAGGCAGCGCGACCAGCTGCCGCAGAACGGAGAGGTGCGGCACAGTGCCGGGCTGCTGCAGCTTGGGCGTTCGTCTCCGGGTGCAGCAGGGGCTCACGGCCTCGGTGAGGCTACGTTCTGAAACAGCTTGGGGCAGAAGCTGCCACACAGTGTCAGTTCTATGGCTCCCACTGCCGTTTCAGAAATGGCAACAGAACTTTGACAGAGATCACACAAAGTAGCATACAGGATGGCACTCATTAATCTCTGGTCCCCGCAGCCCTCAGTCGCTGGCACTGCGTGTTGTTTTCACATGGTGGAGGAACCAAGTGACCCGTAGCCGAGCGTTGGGCATCTGAGTGATTCCACCGTGGATATTCGCTGTCTGCTGCCTTTCTTCAGAGAATAAAAAAACAACGTTCTACATTTTACTTTGTTGTTGTTGTTCACAGCTGCCTGAGGTGTTCTTTTTAGTGAGAATATGTACGGTTAAAGCAAAAAAGCACGGTGCAGCGGCGTTACGCTCCTGCTTGCTTTCTCTGGCTGTCACCGCAGCCCTCACATGAGGCGAGTCATCCTCCAAGGAAGTGCTCCGCACAGCCCCAGTGTTAAATGGGGTAAAAACAGGGTAAAATTCACCCTGAGAGAATGCAGAGCTTGTCTCAGTGCTACTGGGCATCCAGTCTGGCTTTAGAACACGCACAGGGATGGTGCTGGGCCTCAGCAGGGCCTGGCTGAAAAGAACGCACAATTCGTGAGGGCTGTAAGGGAGAAAGGTGGAGCCAGGCTCCAGAGGCTGCTTACGTGTTTTATCCAATGCATTTGGGAAATGGAGAGTGGTCTTCGAAACACAGAACTTCTCCCATCCTTTCCTGGCCTCCTTTCTGCAAATGGATGTGGTCTTGTTCTCACTTGCCCGATGCACCTTGCATTACTTTTTCACGCTGGCCCAGCTCCAGCACAACAGGTGGAGAGGAGCACCGTCCCCCTGGCTTGGCGGCTCAGGGAATTCTCAGCTGTGACAGCTGGGCTCCAGGAGGGCCTGGGCTCACACTTTGTGAATGATTTTGCCACAGGAGCAGTACAGCCCAGTACCTCCTCCCGTGCTTCTGGTGAGGGAAGCTGCAGCATGTGTGCTCAGCTGCCCGCAAACAGAGTGCGTTTTGAACATGTCCATCAGATTGAGCTTTTCTCACGAGTACAGTGGCGTAAAAATGTCTGTCTGTCTCAAAATGCCACAGAATTTGCGTGGGAGGTGCTTCAGCCAGCTGTCTAGGAAACCGAGAGCCCTGCTTTGAAAACGTCAAGGGGAGCAAACGGGAAAATAAATGCTGATTTTAAAAACAGTTACACATTAAAAGCGTCTGCTGTGATAAAATGCTCGCGTTGTAACTCACGAGTGTAATGTAATAGCTTCTAATCCAGTGAACACTCATTCACATGCTTGGCTCTCGAAACGTATTTTCATGAACTGTATCTATATGATAAGGAACTTGCGTACTTCTAGCACTGGCCACTTAGCAACCATATGAAGTTCCATCCTAGATAAGCAGCTATAATGTGTTGAACACAATGTCTTAGTTTGCTTTTGCTTCCCGACAACAAATAAACTAAAAATGAGTAATTTCTTCTTCCTGCATTTGTTGTGTCCCGTATTTTGGAACTAGCTAGCCTTTGTTGAGTGAAATGGAAATTACTCAACACACATATGACCCGATAACATTGAGCTGATTAAGCGTGCAAGCTTTTCAATCACTTTTTTCTCTCTTCTACAGCATGTGATCTGTGATACTGGAAGGTGTCTCTGTGTTGGCTCATGTCCGTGCTTTGTAAACAAGTAAACTGATATCCTCAGTAAGACAGGAATCGTAGTCCTCACATCCGAGTTGTCTGGCCTATTTTATAGGATATTTCAATGCCTCTGCTATTAGTATGGTATGAATAGAACAAATTGATTTAAGAGCTGATTGCTTGACAAAGATTGCCATTTCCTTTTAAATACAGAAATCAGTAAAACAATTACAATATTGGATTCCTGTAAACCATTATACCATAATAGTATATGTAATAGCATTCATCATGTAAATAGTATTCTTGTGCATTATAAGAATACTGTAAGACTGTGAATCATAACAGGTTTCAAGAGTGCCCATTTCAGGAAATTAGCAAAAGTCAAGAACAAACCAGCAATGAAGTACTTGCAAAGTATTAGCTGGGCCCTCTGTGGGCAGGCTCTGTTCCCCCCATCCTCACATGAAAAAGCCAAGAAAGACTCAATGAAAGACCTTGCAATAAACCCAAAACCCATCTTGCTCTCTTAGGTCACCCAGTGTTCATCTTTAAAAAGAATACACTCAGAGAGAAGGTGAGGACTTGCTGACTTCTGATGTAACTCCTGACTTAGAGGAGTTACACAAGGCAGAAATGAGACTATATCCTGTTCACCGTATTTGGCCAAATCGGTAACGTGAGATCTACCTTCACACTTATCTTCCTATTTAGTCAACATGAAACCTACAGCAGTTAAATCACGTTACGTGAAGCCTGCCTTTGGTCCACCGCCCTTTTTCCTTGCTTGCCATACGGTACTGACTCAGGTTCACCTCAGCTCCAGTCTTCAGGGTACTTAGCAGCATGGGCCAGTATTTCTTGAAGCTCTGAGATGAAAGCTGTGGCCTACAAACAGCATCCTTAGGCAAAACGTTTTGCCATAGCTAAAGCTTGTCTGTGCACCAGAAAGGCCTTTCACAGGAGCACTCAGCATTTCAGGCAAGGACCGATGGCACATCGGCATATCTGAACTGACAAAATGCCAAAGTCGTACCAACACTGTGCTCAGCGTACTTGCAAAATCTGAAAAAAGGCTGTGTTGGGCAGTGAATGCTGGGAGCTGTGGGTACCTGACTGAAAGCTCCAACTGACCGCAATAGGCTTCCCTTGCAGGCTGCGTGATGGAAAACTCCTGAAGGAATCACAGAAGTTGTACCAATGGGAGAGAGAAAGCAAAGTAAGGTGACAGATATCATTCATATTGTTTAGTACAGGAATAAAAGGCATTTTAGTTCTTCCAGGATGAGGAAAAATGTAGGAACTACAGCAGAACAGAAACAGAATAGACTAGAAATTGCCTAGACAATAAAAATTGCCAGCAAGAGAAGACAAATTTGGATATAATTAATCAAAAAAGAATTTGGTGTGGATATACTCAATGAAGTGAGTATCTTTCAAACATCTGTAAATGGTGAAACATTGCAGCATATACATATATATATATGTACGTGTCACGACATTAATAGAGATGGAGGGTTCCAGGTACGTGGCCATGTGTATTCAAATGTGTTCCAGCTTCCTGACAGAGCACAGTTGCTGCTCCTTCCTCTCCCAGTCCTGCACGCTTCCAGGCACCTTTGTTTTGTGTTTAGCACTCAAGCCCTGGGAGAAATGCTCCTGCAGCCTGTGTGTGATGAGTGACGAATGCGAAGCAGGGCACCTAGATCTTTGCTGTTCTCTTGAACAAGTTAGAAATAGGCAAAAAAAAGAGTCACCTTTTGGAAATGTCGCAGTGGCCAGGTTTGGTCAGGGTTTGGAGAGGACGAGGTTTGAGAACAAACTGTTGCAAGCCAGGAAGTGAGCTGGATGGGATCGTCTGCTCCAGTGCAAACACAGATGCATCTGCTGCCAGCAGACAAGGGCAGAGTTGCATAAACAGCTCAGCATAGGCCCTCCCAAAGCAACTTTTGCTATATCTAGAAAGGAGGGGAGTGACAAGCGCAGAGATAGCGATCCAGAGGGTAAATATCTGGTCACCAGATGGCTCCGGCCAATACAGACCATGAATGCATATAGGGCACACGCTCCCTTTGGTTTTATGCTTCAAAAGCGTAGAAAAAGCCTGTGACCAATGTATGGCAAAAGCTCACAAAGCGATTTTAAATCAAATCAAAACAAAATTCCACTGGAATGCTGAAAGCTTCATACCTCAGTGAGGACTATTTCCGTGGCAAATACTGTTTTCCCACTGAAGCCACTTGGTGGGTACAGAAAACATTAAGATGCCAGAAATTCTTCTCTTACCCTGGGAAAAAGCTTTTTATTTTCACTGTCCTGCAGCTTAAAAATGGCCCGAGTACCTCTTGCTTGTAATCTTCAAAAACCCAAACAAACTCAACTCGCAGTCAAAAAAGAAACCAACACAAAGCAACAACAACAAAAAAAAACACCCACCATGGAAAACTTTAGCCCGAAAGAAAACGAAGGTTTCAGTAAGTTGGGAGTATATTAAAGCAGGAGCTAAAAATTAATCTCCTGGTGGTATCAACTGTCAGGATATAAAACAACAGAGAATTGTTTCGTTTTGATTCCATTATAAGTAGAGTGATTACCATCATTATAGACCTCTTTGTACATTAAGCTATCATGAGCCTGACCTTCTGCTGTTAATTTGTTAGCCGTGAATCATCGATAACATTAAGGATCATTCTTCCTATTTCCTCAATTCCTCGTCCTAAGCTCTCTCCAAGAACAATTTTCTCCCATCCCACCTTATTCCTACTTCACCCACATGCACATATCACGTTTCCTGTGGTTGGATTTTGCAGTCCTTACTCAAGCAGTTGTTCTCCCGAAGACAAAAGTTGACAACTAAACTGGGCTGAGTTGAAAAGTAAACTAGCTTTGATCCTCCTGGCTTTGCTTTATATACATTGTCCTAAATATCTGCACTCCTGTAAAGGCTTTGCTCTTTTGCTGAAGACTATGTCAAATCCATAAAAAGCTGTGTTTTTATCTTGGGCCTGGGAAATATTTAACAGTTGCAGACTTCAGCAGATAATTAACTTCTAAATTACTCATTTCATAACTTTGCTGGAATAACTGGAGCCAGCTTTGTAGGACCCTTCTGTGAGCAGAATGGCACTTGACACTCGTCACAGTATAAAATTTTGCAAGACAAGATATAGGCAACTTATTAATATCATGAAACTTCATGTGATTGTGTATGGCTTAGCTCTTGTCTCTGAGCTTGAAACTTAAGGCACTCAAGTGGCACCACTTGTGCAGTTTTTAAAAATCCATGGTTCACGTGATTATCTACGAGATACTTGAAAAAGTAATTCTAAAGAGCTTTGTCACCAACAAATAATTTGAATTCATTGCAGCTGCAGGAATTATAAATGAATCAACTTAGCAATTTCAGGTGGCTTTTAATAACTAAATCACAGAGGCTGACATTTTACTCACACTTGGGACATTTTCACATTCTTCTGTTAATCTCATGCCACTATGGACAGTTGAATTATTGTTATTTTACACCAGCACTACCGCTGTTGTCATGTTTGTGGAGCTCTGCTGCTCTTAGAGCACATCTGTAAGGGAGTGTAAACTTAAAGAACAGAGAGGATTTTTGTTTGATCTTTACTGAAACTCTGTTTTCATTGGGCCATAATAATCCAAAAGCCATAAATGGAAGCTTTATAGGTGTGATCACAGACAGAAAACTATGTGTTCCAAAGTATGAGCAAGCTTCCTCAGGTCTAGTATTGAAGAGTTAATCTTGCTTTTTCTTCCTTCCCTCCCCTCCTCAAAGATAAAAGACACCAAACTTCCTACTTCTTGTTGCAAAACAACAGTCTGTTGAGTAATTCAGCTCCGAATACTTGGAAGGCAGTAATTTTATATTAGCTTTACAGTGTTGCTACACTGATAACTTCAGGTGAGCGGCACTGCCTTAAACTGATTCAAAACAAAGATGTAGGCTCATAGTTTCCTCATCTGGGGAGAGCAAACCCAGCCTGACAAAGTGACAGACCCAAGGCTGGGAGCTGGCCTCCTCCTGAGCTCCATTTCAAAAGTGGGGTACACCCAAAGTAATCCCACCCCAGCAACAGTTTCTCAGGCAGAGGGAAAAAAGAGCCTGCTCAACCTGCTTCTTCCACAGGCCACATGTAGCCCATCTGCCGGGCGTGGAGAAGCTTAGAAATTATCTGAAAGATTTTGTGTGTCCTGTCTTCTGTCTTCAATCTCTTCTCCTTTCTGGAGTGACTGTGTCCTCTCTTTTCTGCAGAGCAGCTTTGTAATGACACTCGTGCATATCACAGTGGGATGTAGGAGTAGATTAGGCTGTCCTGTAAAGCACTGCATTAAAAAAAGTACAAGCTGATTGACTCACTCATGGCCCAGGGCCATACAAATGCTTGCCAGATCACTTCCCGTGATGCTGCAGCACCTTTACCAGAGCAACAAAAGGTTGGCTGCTGAGCAGAGCTTTCCTTCCAGTCTAGCGAACCAAAGAGGTAGCCATGAAGATGCATAGGCAAAAGTGGTTTGTGAAGTTCTGTTATTAACACCTCTTATTCCTCCTTGTGTGTCCAACTTTGATGAACCTATGGAGTAATTCAGAACTAAAGTGCTTTTCAACAAATTACTGAAGCCACAAATAGTATATCCAAACCATTATGGAGTCTGGGTTTGTTTTAGTGAAAATGTCTTCTGCTTATCTCATTTCAAGTAGTTCCCAGCACTCCACTGCTGTGGCCATGCCCTGACTCCGTCCTCATTATGCTATCTATGCTGTAAAACGTCCACAGTAATTCTGACCACGCAGATGTGATGGCGCAGTGCTGAAGTGGCAGCATAGCGTTCTCCTACCCTAAGCCTGAAAACCATTGGGGCAAGACTAGAAGTCTGCCCTTTTGCCTGCAAATGTGTGTGCTGAGAAGAGAATTACAGCTGTGCATCTGCAGGCTGACGCAGGCTAGTTCCTAGCTGGCTACCTGGCCTACCAGCAGCAGGGAAATCAGCCTCCAGGAATGCCTCATTACTTGCCCAGCCCCGAAGCCACGTTGCTGCAGCTTCATGCAGCTGTTCCAGCCAGCTGCATTGCTCAATCACATCTGGGCGGCGTGCTTGGAGTTCCTGCGGGCACTGTACGGCACAGACAGGACAACGTCGCTGCCATTTTATCCTCATAGGAGGATAAATGATGGCCACTGCAAAGGAGTGCCAGGAACTGCTTAAAATGAGATAAACACGAGAGTTTTTCACAAAAGAAACCCAGGGTCCATAGTAGCTTGGCTCCTTGTAGTTTCAGTAGCTTGAACATAGCAATTAAAAATATAAATCCAACCAATTATAAAAATTCATGCAATTGTAGCAGTCACTGATGTTATCTGCGCTGTGGGTGAGTATGGTCAGAATGCCTTGTGGCCAATATTTTTCCTGTTTGATGACCACATGATTATTTTTGGTTAGCTGTTCCCATTTCCTCCTTGAGTCATTCCTGAAAGGCACTGAAATGTTGCAGCCTTATCGCTTGGCCAGCAGGAACTGCGTCTGTCTCTGAATCAGGTTTACAAACCCATATCCAGAGCATCTCCTACTGAAAGCGCACGTGTCCTGCATCTTGTCAACTGGGACTGCCCGCCGTGTGTGGGACATGACTCACAGGAGCCAGCATCTCGCTCTGTCTCGCTGAGGTGGAAGGGGTGTGATGGAGAGCTGTCAGATGTGCCGCAGTGGTTACACCACTCCACAGGGAGGTGGGTAAAGAGATGCCAGCCCCTTGTGCTGGGGGAGACAGCCTGCTCTTGGCCAGGCAGAGGTTTGAACTCCACTGTCCCTGGCAGCCCTCTGACCCTTTCACAGGTTTGTCTTTGTGGTGTCTGTGAGCGCGTGGGGCCGCCGGGTTCTTCTGAGTGCACGCTCTGCTGCTGGCTTTGTCACGTCCTGACCAGGCTGTTGCAAAACCCCATGCGCAGAATCCCCAAAATGAGTCATGTCTGCAGACATAGATGTCTGCACTGCAGCGCAGAGCTGCGCAGGGAGTGTGGCAGCCCACTGCCAGCACCACGCAGCAGCTGCTTCATTAGAGACGGAGCATCTCAGTGGGCCAGCCGGGGGCTAGGAGCTTTGCTGTGTGAGAGATACATTCCCATCTGAAATGTAATGGTGTCACAGGGGCTGTCCCCTCTGAAATACGTCCCTGCTTGCACCTGCAGAGGGTTTCAGGTTGTGCTCTGAAGGACAGTTCCCCACCAGGATGTGTAGTGCTGGAGCATGATCCACTCTGCACCTCCGGGCCCCCAACCTTTCCTTGTTCATGGGATATTCTGACCTGGCTGGTTTTAGACCCACAGTCTGCAAGACAAAATCCTACACCAGGAGACGTAGCTGCATTACTCATACAGTGTTTCAAAACTGTGGGTAAACTGGATGGTTTCTTGGTCTCATAGACAGATGACTTCATCCTGTCTATCTTCCCGTGTCCGTATGCCTGTGCTCCCCGTGCTCCAGAGCAGCTACGTGCTGCCTTATCGCACACCAAACACAAATTCCTGCCTTATCACCTGCTAAGTGGAGGGATCAGTGCGTGCAGAATGGAGTAACCGTGTGGGATCTCATGTTTTCTATCCATCAGTAAACTGACTGCATTCGGTTTCAATATTTTATTTCTTAATATTTTGTTTTGTTTTACTTTATTTCTCATTGAACAACAACAAAAGACCTAGCGTGGCAAAACTGAAACCCTCTAAAGCCTAATGCAGTGGTATGTTGATATCAAAAAGTGAAGAATGGCTCCTGAGCCTTCCACAGCACAGTTAGCTGGGCACCCCACGCAGGTTATCCAAGGGAAAGCTGTCATTAGCAGTGTGCCATTAATTGCTGAAACCCTCGGGTTTGCTGTTATTGTCACCAACGTTTGATAAAATCTTATGCAACCCAGTGCCTTTCAAGCCCTACAATTTACACTCACTAAATTACTGGGACCAAAGCTGTGTTCCAAAATCATCCCATCCTACTCAGTGTGCTTCCTCTCTCTGTTTCCGAGCAGCTGGTTCTAAGCCTGTACTGAACAATTGCTTTACTCGCAGTAAGTAACGTCTGCAAGGCTCATCTGGATCTGTTAAATGTTTATCCTCCTGTCATCGCACCAAGGTAAAATAAAAAATAATTACAAAGCAGCTACGGACAAACTGATATTGAAAAATTGTAATACAAAATGAAGCGTCTTTCCCACTGGTAGCTGTTTCTAGTACTCTGCCTTTGTCCTTGGGATTTAATTAAATCTCTCACAGAAAGCAGAATTTGCTGGTACTTGACCTTTGTTTCCAGCAGGCACCACACAAAAGGCATTTAGAATCAGTGACAATGCACAAACTCCAACACACTCCAGTTGTCATTCAGCGCAACACAATACTCATCCTTTATATGGAGAGACCCTGGGTTAGGAAAGGATTCAAATTAAGCCACAATATTCTTTCCTAGGCTGTCTCCCAAAGAACCACGACAGCTACTCCAAGCTGATTACGCATCACGCAGTCCACCAGCACACGATGCAAAGCACTGCTGCTAAGGCAATCTCTTTTTCTCACCACATAAACCACATCACCCTGCGCTCCTTATTGGCTTACACTGGCTTCCTTCCTGCCCCATGCCCCATCCCCTGCCTCAAGAGCATTCGTCATCTCCCCGCTCCCACTCCTGCTCCCCTTTCCCCTTCCTCCCAGCCTCCTTTTCTCCACACTCCCTCTTTTGTTTTCCAGCTGCTCTCCCCTGCATCCTTGTAGCTTCTCTTGGCACCCACGTGGCCCTTCACACAGCCACTTCACACTTTTTCTTTTTTCTCACACCGACTTCTTCCTGTGTTTTTTTTTTCTTCTTCACTTTTGTATTAATGCTTCGGGGCAGGGAAATCCGAGGTAAACAGAGCTGTGTTAGCGGTGAATAGTCACTAATGAAAAAGTGAGTACAATTTTAATTCCTGCAAAATTCATTGAAACTGGCCTGAAAATTAATACTCTCAGCTAAAATGAAAACTGATGTGAAGCTCATTATGGAAAAGAATGATGCTAAATGGCCTGGAACCACTAGGAAAAGGCTGTGGGGTGAGAAACAACAGAGAACGATTTTGCTTCTGGTTGCATTAACGAGGGACAATGAGCCACACACTAGATGTGTTCCTTGAATCAGGAGCGTTTCGAGTACTTCTTACATCTGAAACTCTCCTTAGCCCTCATAGGGAGGCCCCGCGTTACAGAAGGATGCTCTCTTCCCACAGTGCCTGTGGGAATTTGCTGTGGAAGTGGAAGAAGCAACAAAGGCAAGCTAGCATATCCGCGGGAAATAATTTAAATTCTATTGTAACTGCTGCTTTCAGCAGCAGCATCCTGCAGAAGGGATGGCAGAACTCAGGACGCGTCCTGCGCCACGACAGCACACATCTATGGATCATGCTGCACGCTGCTCTGCTGCAGAAGCCGCCTCTCCAGGGCTTCCTCTCCTTGTCCCTGCTACCAGAAACAGCAAACTGGGAATCCAAACTCATACCCAACCCCGAAGCCATGTGCATTCAACACAAGCCGTGAGAAAGCTGTTTTTCTCCAGCATTTTCATGGCGATCTATTTAGCTATTTCCAGATTGACTGAACCAAGAACCATCAGAGAACGTCAAGTCCTGCGGTGCATGGCTGTGCCCTTCATTTCTCTGCGAGACAATTTCCCAGTGAGCACAGAAGCCCTGACAGCCACGTCAAATGTTCAGATCACAACATGTCGTGCCCAAGACATAGATGCACCTAGAAGGAGGCAATGTGCTACCGCTGACATCCTTGGCTTCTTCACATGGCGTATGCTCACCGCCCTTGTTCTCCCCGATCTGTCTTCGTCCAGAGCTTTGACCTCTGGGTGACTTTGAAGTTTACATAGGAGGAAAAACAGTCAGGCAGCTGCTAAAACAAGCAAGGACAGATCAAAGGGTTCTGAAAGAATTAAAAACAAACAACTTTTATCTTTTTCTTTTGTGCTTACCAATACGTTAACAGATAGAGACAGATGGAGAGATAAAGAAACACGCATGCATATATTTCAATGATAACACACAAAAATCACAACAAAAGAATATTACTTAGATTAGCACGGCTGAACATTGAAGGATAAGGAAATTAGGAAAATTAGGAAATACCAGATTAAGATTGCTATGCTAATTTATTTCTGCCACTGGGTGTGATTATCCTGTTGTACAGCATGAGGCATGCATCCTGTGGGAAAGTCTGCAATACGCCTGTGTCATGGAATGGTTTGTGAGAACACATATGTGCCTGCGGAGGGGCTGAAAGGATTACACTGAGAAATTTAAATCTGCTGTTTTCTGATGCATCAAGAACTGGTTCTGTGCCTTGACTGGCACTGTGCTACTGACTGGGGCACAGGAACTGGATGCCCTGGCTCGTTTCTTAACGTGAAGAAAGCTAAAGTAGGGCAGTCCCTGCAACACGGATAAAGAGTCCCATGTTCTTGCCATTCATTCAGTCACACGAGCTGGGTTTGCAGGCCTTTTTCCTTCAGCTTAGGGGTGGAGGTGTGATAAGTAGGAGTCATTTGGTGCAGGACCTGGAATCCTGGACCTGGAAGACCGGTTAGGAGAAATCAGATTTTGTTTCTTCTACCTTACAAAGCCTTCCTCATCCTCTTCTCTATTAAATCTGCTCCAGAAATGTCATCCTGCTTTTGCAGTGTCCTTTCTCCTCGTGCTCCATCGCCCATTACTGTCGCGGTGTTGGTGAGAACCCAGGTCCCTACAGCTGTGCTGTTGGCTGGTGTACTGGCAGCCGGCCCTGACCTTTGCTGGAGAAACCAATGGGAGAAAAGCCGTGGTCATTTCCGACAGTTAACATTTCAATGAATCTCACACAGAAATTCACAGAACACAGGAAAAAAATTGTCTCTGAGATGAATGGCTTTGACTTCCAAAGGCCTGCCAAAAAATAAAGATATTAAACTTCCCCAAAGATTTTAAACTACCCAAGTATCAAAAAGACGTTCTGCAGATACAAGTATGAATCACAATCTGAAACAATGCTTTTATTGAAAGTAAAGCTCTAACGCTTCCTCAGAGGTTTCCGTTTTTGATAAGATCCCCCTGGCCCACACAATCTGAGCTCCGGAGCGCTCAGCAGCTTGGGACAAAGGCAAACCCAGTGGTGGAGTGTCCTGCCCCTTGACATTGCATATGTGGTTAAGGTAATTTCCACAGCCAACTGATTAAAATCTACTTTCTTATATGCTTAAACAGTGCTGAATTATCTCTGAAGGAAAACATAATAATTTATTCTATTGTAGGAGGAGACAGATCCTACTAAATGACAACTCTCTGCGTGCCATTTTGCCTCTCCATCATGGATAATCCAGAGTCTTTTGTATGGGCCTGTGACCTTACTAGATTACAGGAGGAGCCCCTTTGGATACATGAAAATGCATTTTCCTGTGATTTTCCTTCTTCTTTTTAATGCTAAATTTCACAGATTGTTACGATGGACTTTCTGGAGTAGAGCATCAGTATAAACAGAAGTAGAGTTGCCTCTGCAGTATTAGCCTCACAGACTGAAGCAGTTTGTATACATCTATCTTCTCTATCTGTCCCTTGGGCATAGAGGCAGTAAAAGAATTCCTAGAGAAGGAAAGGAAATTGCATTGGTCAAGATCAAATTGCAAGTATGCACAATTTGATGTACTAATGACCGGCCACCAGATATCGCTGCAGGAGGCTTGCCAACACGTTAATTGTCCCAAGGACTGGAATTTGCTGTTCAACAAACATCTCAGTGTGGTTGTGGAATGGAAGTTATGACAGTTGCAAGATTGCTTGTCTTAGTTGAATGCGCAATAGTGAGCAGCACTGAGAGAAACCCTGATTTTAAATGAAAATCCATTGTGCTTGCTAGTATTGCCCCATCCCTGGAGGTGTTCAAGGCCAGGTTGGATGGGCCCTGGGCAGCCTGATCTAATACTACATCTAGTGATTGGCAACCCTGCCTGCAGCAAGGGGGGTTGGAACTTGATGGTCCTTGAGGTCCCTTCCAACCCAGGCCATTCTATGATTCTATGATCCTGTTGGTAGGGTTCCTGCATAGATAGGAAGTTTAGCTTTGTCACTTCAGTATGTTGAGCCAGTACAGGGCTCCAAGGCTATCTTCAGGGCTCAAAATTAACTCAGTCTCTAGACGAGCATGTAATTTTGTATAACTCTTTCCACTTTTGAAAATGTCAAGTTGTATTATAGAGACAGTCCTACACAGCTGACCGTGTCTACAACAACTCAGCTGTATTTTGCTGTCTTTGCATGGAAGTTAAAGCACGGCCTTTGCACCAGCAGTAAGTTCTGAACATTTTTTTTGTTTGTTTGTTTTGGAACCAACAGCAGCAAAGCACACTTTGTGCGTTCATTCATTTCAAACCTATCCAATTCCCAATGGAGGAACGAGAAAATGGGTGGTCTGGGGGAAGCCTGCAGTACTTGCAGTACATGGCAGCTACCTCTCAAAAGTTAGTTGGATAATCTCTCTCCATAGAAATGAGCATAAGCCATATCAGTGATGCTTTCTCTTGTCGTTTTTGAGCTGACCCTGAGTACAGTGGAAAGGATGGCAGGACACGAAGGAGGCACACTGCCAGTTTTGCAAGACGCCATTCATCACCTCGCATCTCAAGACACAAGAATCAACTTTATTTACTGTTCTCTGAAGCAAAGAGATCCGTCAGCAGTCTGCTAAGCACACTTCTGGTGAGTCAGATGTTCCTCTGCACAGGAGGCTCTTCTTATCTGACGTTTGCTGGGCAGCTATTCATCACCCCAGCACTGAGCAGTGAGCATGCATAATGAGAAGAGATATCCCTCCATATAGGACAAAAAAATTCTGACTGTGACAGCTAGGATTTTATCCCACATATTAAGAAAACTCTGACTAATTGCTCTCTGCATGCATCTGCTCTCATGGGAGGAGCAATAGCTTCGTAGCAGCCAAATAATCCTTTTCTGGGGGGTGAATGACACAGCCTTTCTCTCTGATATTTCTCCTTTCCACCAGACTGAGAAGAATCCTCCAAACATATGCTGAAACATCTGCTTTGTTTGTAGTTGTTGCTGTGGGAATGATACAAACGGGCTTAGCTTCTGCTTTGGGGCAAAGAAGGTTAGACTGCAGAGGGAATACTCGAGTTATCCAACAAATATCACAAAAGCTGGACTACTGAAGCATGTAGGTGATCAGCATTTCCCATCAGCACCACTGAAAACTTAAGCCCTTTCCCTGTGTTATTCTTAATTGCCTATCAATGTTCTTCTGAAATAAAATTTGGTAGCCGATGTTCATCATTACAAAAGTAATCTGGGGAAAAAATAATCCAGGATGAGGTGCATGGGTTTCTTTCTTTCCTGAAGATATTGTTACAGTTTTTATGGTATTCCTTGACAGAATTCTGGGAAACAAAGGTACTGTCAAACAATACTAAATATTGTTGGTAAAAAAAATGAAGATACCAAAACAGAAGAATTACTGGACTGCTCTAAAAGCTGCATCTTCCCCAGGGATACATTCAGGCAGCTAGAAATAGCATGGGCTCCAAGGTTCTGGATATTGTCAGGGTGATGAGCAACGGCAGTCATGTCATGGCCCTTCCATTACCTGCTGCTGGTGAAAGAGGGACACTCTAGTCCCATTGCATCTCCACAGATGCTCCAGGGATCCCAGCGGATCACACTGCTCAGCACCTTCTGCCAGAGCAAGGCCCCGGCAGCCCAGCAGCTCAGCCCAACATGAGTCAGACAAATCCTGAGGTGGGGAGAGAGCCTGGAGCCCAGCAGCCAAGGCAAAAGCCTCCATGGACACTGGGAAACATTTTGTTTCTAACAGCCAGGGAAAAATATTGACATTTCTCTTTGGTGCTGGTGCCAAGGTACATTTTGGCTGTCCCTCTGGGAGGTGAAGGGTGGTGGTGGGTGTAAAGGTCTCATGTTTTATCATCCTAACTTACACCATCCTAGCTCGCACAGTACAAAGAGAGGAAAATGTCATCGCTGCCAGGTTTCTTACTCATCACAGATGGCATTCCCTTAGGCTGAAAGGAGGATGAGTGAGGGAATCTGAGGATGAGCAAGAAAATCTGAGGAACATGGCTGTACTGCCGCAGTGAGCAGAGGTGAGGAGAGGAATGAGGCACGGAACTTATTAGTCACTTCCCTTTCTTTATAGGACAGAAATAGAGAGGAGGTGTCCTGAAGGCCTGGAACAGATCAAGGACTTTGTTTGTGAACATAGAATGGATAGCAATCTTCCAGCCTTAAAGGAGGTGAATTTGCCCACTCTGCTGTTTGCCTTCCCTTACAGAAGATGTTGGCTTGGGTTGGTCTCTGTGCAGACAAGTTTTGCAAGGGTTGCTTAGCCTGGGATGCTGGCGTGGTTGAGGATAGCTGCTGAGCAAAGACACTCACCTCTTTAGGCAAAATCCTGCTTACCCCTTTCTCAACAGCTCGCCTCTCCCATTTCCCTGTTTCTCACTGCAGGCAATGGCTCCCTGAGGCATGGGTGTGCAGGCAGATCCCGCTGTTGCTGTGGGGACAGACTGCACAAGGTGTTTGTGCATGGCGGGAGTCGATCCTCTCCATCGGTGCTCTGAGAGATGGGCAGGAGCCCTGTGGATTCCTCAGTGAAACACCTGATGCAAGAAGGAGCAGGAGAGCTCAGAGGGAAGCCCAGCTACGCCAGCTCTGTGCAGGTCTGACCTGTGTGCACAAAACATCCTAACTCCCCATGCTTATGCTTTTGAGTCCTGTCGGTTTCATATCTGACAAACGAGGTTTGCTGCAGCCATCTACTCCAACTTCATGGTACATCGCAGTGGATCCCACCCACCTAGCTTCAGACCTGTTGTGCACCGGCAGCTGCTTGTTTGCCCTTCAAACTGGGATGCTTTTACCATGGACTTGTGCCTCAACATGGCATTGCAGACAAGACACTAGGAGTTACTTCTACTAGAAGATGAAATTTGGGGTGGATCCACTTTTTCCCTGAGTTAGTTACAAGAAGGTTTCTTTGAAGGCAGCAGAAACTGATCAGTAGGAGGCAGCTCTTCCTCTTCTCATGCCCACCAGCTCCTCGCTCCCCTAGTTCAGCTGAAGAGGGTCCACAAGATCAAATATTCCATCACTGCTTCATCTCTTGGATTCTGTCATCTTTTCTGCTTTCTTCCATGTATTTCCAACACATTCTGGGCATTGGCCATAACAGCTTCTTCTCTCACACGTGCCTTGTTTGTCCACTTCCTTATGGGCATTGATTTGCTCCAGTGTTTGGGATGGAGATTGCTGCTGTTTGTATGGTCATGATCCCTTCTCATGGAACTGTCTCAAACGAGGGACAGCACCTAGTGAAATACATAGCTATTTAAAGAGTAAAATACCCCAGTTCTTTGGAAAAGCCAGCTCCTAACTGTCCTAGGCTTCTCAAACAAAGTTAGAAACAGCTTTTTACTTCATTTTATTTCACATATAGGGATGAAAACCCTTCACTAGTAGATTAGACAGAGGAATAAATGTATATGTGAAGATCTCAGATTTTGTAACAGTGAAAAGAATAGGAAAGCCCAGGGAGATGTTAATATGGAGCCTGGGTCAGGGGAAAATTTGATGCAGAAAACCTCAGTTCTACTGCAGCCTTTTCTGGACAAAGCTTCGTCTCACCTCCTGGTCCTGCAGGAGATGAGGGCACGGCCAGAAGAGGAGCGGTCACCACCTCCACCAAGTTGCGGCGGCAGAGAACCCCGGCTCATAGGGGAGACTCCGCTGTGGGAATCTCCGGCCCACTGAAGTTATGCACGCATACGCAGAGCAGACTTGGCAGACTGAACAGCCTGTCCCTCAGGAATATTGACAGATGAATGTAAACTCAATTACCTCGCTTTTTCATTCCAGCCCGGGTGCTTGCGCTGTATACTAAGTGCATCAGCATCTGGAGTCACTTTGAACAACAGGAGAAAGCACTTTCCGGTGCCAGAAGTAGAATTTTGTACAGTATTTATAACTCGTGAAATGTCAGGGGTTTGGCTACGCTTTGTTTCCCACCGTCATGAAAAAAAAAACACAACAGACCAAAACTTATCCAAAAGGATTCTTTTTTTTTTTTTCCCATAGCTGAATGGCTGTGAGCCGTTTTGCCTATGAGCTTGCAAAACTGAAAGATGTAAAACCAGCTCCTGCATTTTCCATACCATTCTCCCTACCAGCACCGTCTTCATTATCCATTAACCCAGCTCACTACCGAAAGCTGAAAGCACAAAAGAAGTAAACATCAGTTAATGAGGTTTGCACCTGAGGGTGGTAAACAAAGCTGCTGTGCTCTTGAAGGGAAACTGGCTGCTGTGGGAGAGCCAATCTCAGCCCAGTGAGGACAGGTCTGCCTGGGATAGGGAGTGTGTGCAGAGAACAGGAAGGATATTCTCATCTCTTGGATTTCAGAATTAGCTAGGGAATGGAGAGGAGAAACATCTTGCCTAAATGTGTCCTTCAGTTAGAAAAGGTGTATTTGTATATTCCTTCTTTTCATCTTAGCTGGAAGTAGAATTCGACACTCATCCCCTTCCTTATTCCTCTGCAGTTTGGGACATTTCAGATCCATATTTTTGTCAAACATTCATCCTAGGTTTTTGCCTCAAACTGAAAGAATTGAGACTTTGTCTTTGACTTAGAGAATCGAGACTTTGTCTGAAAAGCAGGAACATGGCGCACGCTAAACAAAACAAGCCTTTGTGTACCCCTGTTATCAAAACATTATAACACCAGGAAACAGCAAGGCATGGACTTTCCTTTGCTAGTTAACTGCTGCTATAGGTCTGCTGAAGTTCAACTTCTCTTACTTTTCCATCCTATTGCAGTAGCCAAATGTTTTGGTGAAGAAATAGTCTATAAAAGGATCTTTTTGCAGAATAGTAATGTGTGTATTAAACGAGTACATTCTCACCTTATGTTCCCTTCCCTTCCATCCACACGCCTGTGGATTTGGGTGGGCAGGAGCCCCCACACCACGGCCCCACGAGGTGACGATGCCGTGTGAGTTGCAAGGAGCTTCCTGAGAGGTTTCCTTGCTGTTGCCAAGCTTGCTCACTCTCTCTCTTGGTGCTTTCCCCTGCACGGGGCTATGATCTGAAATAAGAGGGAGCTCTACAAGAGCCGACCTCCCTGGGCTTGCGCTGAGGATGGGTTTCCTTCTTCTGCTCTTCTGGTGCTCAAGTGGTGTGAGGATCAATGCTACTGCAGGCAGTGGAGCCAAACCAACGGCACGGAAAGGAGAATCAGGCTGCAGGTCTGTGAAACATCTATCCCCACCCCAGGCTCCTATTGCTGCAAATACATAAATCTTTGTATTAGCTGACTTCAAAGATCATAAAGCCCTAATTGTGTGTGCAGCCTCCCAGTAATGCGCTGCTGATGCATATAACACACATAGATCATACACAAATACACTCAGCCTGGGCTTAAATTTAGCTTCAACCACACAAAAGATATCCTTATAGCGAAGAACGATGGGAAGAAAGATCTCATTCCAGAACAGAGGAACAACTCATTTTTTCACTGATCCTGGATTTGGCTGACCTGACTTAAATGTGACCTAAGACATTTGTTAGTGCTTTGGAAATTGCATCAACATACTTGGGCTGGAGATGCCACAGTCAGAAAAAAAATGGTGATGCTATTTTTAAAATTCTGCTGTTCCATTTTAAAATAGAACACTGAAACGTAAGTTTTCTTATAGCTGTAATTTTTCAGGCTGAGCAAACTCCAGTAATTTCAAAGGCAATGGGAACACGGAGTCACTTGGGGCCAGCCAGAAAAGAATTAACTATTTATTCTTTCCCAGGAAAACATTGCTTCATGTTATTGCTGAAAAGAGTCTGCTTATCGACAAGAATATAAAATACAAATGTGAAATCAAAGCACAAATATAAATTAAAATAAGCTTTTTCTTTAAAAATGGAACAAAACAAAAGAAAATGCAGAGCTGTGGTCTCAGCAGTGTACGAGCAGCACCGACAGACGCTCAGCTCTGCGTCTGCACAGTGCCTGTCATTAGCACAAGACCAGATTTTGCCAATGACAACTGTCACTGGGTAGCCAGTGTCAAGAGGAGGCTGACAGGAGCTGCAAATGCCTTTCAGCAGCAGGAGGCTGTGAGCCACGCAGTCTGCAAGCTCGTCCTGACATTCCCACCAGCGCTGCGGGCTCTAAAGCATTCCCATAATAACACACAACCCCAAATCTTCAGGTTTAAAGGGAAAAAAAGTCACCTTCCAGCAGCAGGACACCCTTAAGTACTGAGCATGAGTAGAATGGATTCTTGTTTCATGCGTGTTTTCTGTCAGACAGGTAATGAATGTTTTATGAGCCGGTGTGTGAGGTGATTTTAGGTCATACGTCTTATACCCTAACCAAATATCCCCAAAACATCAAAAAAACCCAGACATACGTAGGGAGGATAGCCTGGCCTTTGGGATGTGTTTAGCTGCCAGATGTGTTTAGGTGGCCAGATGGAGCCAGAAGTCTCACCTCTGAGCATCGCTCATCCCACAGATAAAGTCTCTCAGCAGAACTCTGCCCTCGTGCGATCTGTCAGCTGCAGCTCAGGGCTGCTGACTTCAGCAGGCACTCTGCTCTCATCTATCCAGAAGTCAGTCATCCCTTTGGCAAAATGATTAGATTAAACATGAGGAAGAAATTCTTCACTGTGAGGTTGGTGAGGCCCTGGCACAGCTGCCCAGAGAGCTGTGGGTGCCCCATCCCTGGAGGTGCTCAAGGCCAGCCTGGATGGGCCCTGGGCAGCCTGACCCAGTGGGTGGCACTGCCCATGGCAGGGGGTGGGACTGGGTGGGCTTTAAGGTCCCTTCCAACCCAAACCTTTCTGTGATTCTATGAAGATTAATTTTTTCAAAACTTTTCAAGTATGGGAATAGCACAGAAAAACAAATAAACCCCAAGTGGCTTCCAAGTTGGTGAAGTAATGATAGTTTGGAACAGGCAGGGCTTGGCCTATGCAGTCTGAGAACCATACTGGGAAGCTGGGATCGACACTTAGGCTTTGAAAGCACCAGCCATCTTCTGTTTGTTTGTATCTACATTTACGTTGGGATAAACAGCTCTCAGCAGAAGAAAACACAGTTTGTTTCAGCATTTCAGCCAAAGGACAGCAATTATAACAACGAGGCACTCCCTTCCTTACCTTCAAAGCCAACACGAGGCCAGTCCTGAGGCTGAAATGTCTTCCAGCTGTGCCAACTCGGCAGGTCAGAGAGCTGCTAGTGGGGTTATGCAGTGCTGCAGACGTTGTACAGCTAGAGCATTTACGTCTCATTGATTATGGAATAGAAATGACTCTATTGGGCACACTGCAGCGATGTTGCAAAGCCCTTATTGAGAAATGAGCGTCTCGATGGTGTAACTGCCGTGTGTGGTCAGTGGACAGACCAGGCACGAGGAAAACTTTACTCTCAGGCCATCCAAACAGCTCAGCGGTGCTTTCTGGAACTTCTCCAGTTCCTCAGTGGTCAGAAAATGTGTTGCCTTACTAAATCATGCGAATGTTTGATGGTATTTTAACTTGCACAGCCATGAGCACACATTGTTTCTACGAAAAACACAAACGTAAGGATTTGAAGTAAAAAAGCTTTGGTGGTCTGGAAGCACTGTGAGCGCAGCGAATACCCTGGAGCTGCAGCTTACAGCAGCTCCGCGTGTTGCTGTGGACAAAACCAGAGGGAGCCATGTCCACTGTTCCCAGATTTCCACTAGTTGATTGGGGCGTGCAGAACCCTGCGAGCAAAAGTCTGTTCTCTGGCTTTAGAGCCAGTGTCTGTGATGTGTGAACTATTCGAAAGAGTAATTTTTCAAGGCTAAGTCAAACATAAATTTATTACAGCATTTAATAATGCTAAGGATAACTTAGAAAAGAACGGCGTTTGATTTTCACTGTGCCACTAGATTAATGTGGGCATGTTTTTTGATCCTCACTAGGGGCCAAAGCACAGAGAGAGCATTTTTTCATCTTTCCATCTCGGCAGTGAGGGTCAACTTAGTCCATGATATGCAGACAATTAAGAGAGAAGGCACTTAACAGCATTTAATTCTGCTTTTATGTCTTTGGCAGAGCCACATCAAGCAATCCCACTGGTTTTAATTCAGTTTTTCTGCCAGTGATACTTGACCCCCATTGTAAAATACCTTAAAATCTGTGTTTGAAAAGTGCAACATAAAGGCTAATCGTTCATTTTGTATCTCTTACTGGAGAATCTCTCTTGCTAAAGGGGAAAAAAAAAAAAAAAGTAGTGTCTTCATCCTTCTTTCTTCTTTTAGCTTTTCAAATATTTCTAAATTTTCATTTGGGGGTTTTGGTTCTAAACAACAACTTAAATATTATGACATCATTACATTTTAGGTAAATCAATTAGCTGAATAAAACTGCTTATCATTTTTCCAATATTGCCGATAGATCCTTTACACACGTTTCCTAACACGTGGGCAATGGCTGTTGGGAATGGTGTAATCCGAATGTCACCAGCCCCACCACTCAGATGAGAAACATGCAGAGAAAAAACTGAAGGTACTTTAAGTAGCTGCAGTCTGGGGACACAGCAGATTTGGCTTTAGGATTTGTACTATCAGATCAAAAGTTTGAAGTCCCATGCTGTAAAATTTGTTAAGAACTGATGATTTTAGCTGAAATCTGTTTGAAGTGATGCTGACTTTGCACAGGTGGGCTTGGGGCTTGTTCTGATACTGCTGGTGCTGGAGTTTGTTGGTGCTTGAGTTTCATCTCCCCATGAAGATCCATGGTCCTTGCCATTGGCCGCTTCCTGGCTTCATGTTTGCATCTCTGGGTCACTGTCCCTGGTCAGCAGTGGCTTGATGAGATTCAGGCAGAGCCCCTTCAGCCTCCGCGCTGCAGGTGTCCCGTGCTGCCTCTCACCTTGCCTCAGTCTCACCGCGCAGCACGCTTTGCTTTCTTCCCCTTTGCTGCACCAGTGCAGTGCCTCCCTTGTGAGGAGGCCAGCTGTATCCAAAGTGGGTTTGTTAGCAACGTGAGGGCAGAGCATCTGGGACTTACCTCTCTGTTTGAGCCCAAAACGTCTCCTCAGAAAAAAGGGGAAACAGGGGCAGTGAGAGGACTGGCACAGGAGATGCAGCCACAGGGAACAAGGGTAGGCAGGCAGCACCTTTTCTGCTGCAAAGCCCTTGAGTGTTGCTCACGGGAGGACTTCAAGACAACAATAATAATCTGCCCCAAGTAGGGAAGCCTGTTGGAGAGCTCGGTGCTGCTGACACTTCTGTTTGTTTTGCCTCTGTGGGGTCTGGGCAGGCTGACACAGAGCTGTCCTGGACATGGCAAGGAAAATCCAGCAGTGCAAGGGTCAAAACAGAAAGGAAACGTGGCTCCTTGTCCGTGCAGGAGAGCAGAAATTAACTGCTCAAACGTTACAGCAGTGCCCCAGGACACGGGTATATCGCAGCATGGAAAGATGACGAATCCCAGGTGGTGAAAGGCAGGGAGCAGGAAAACACAGCCGGGTGCTGAGAGAGGCCCGAGCCGGGCTCACGGCGCTCCCTCGGCGGAGCCCAGCCGGGAGCATGCA
>WBMW01004358.1:268750-282009 GCA_013396635.1 Penelope pileata | reverse complement strand
CGTTTGTGTCAGGGCAGCGGTCCCCTGGGCTCCATTCCAGGACCGGTTCCGTTCGACAGCTGTGTCAGTGATATGGAGGCTGCTGATGACACTAAGCTGGGAGGTGCTGCTGGCTCCCTGGACGGATGAGAGGCCTTGCAGGGGGATCACTGGAACATGGACAATCATCAACAGCACAAAGTTCAATAAATGAAAGTGCCGGGTGCTGCACCTGGGACGGAGCAATGCCGGGCACAGACACGGACTGGGGGTGAGTGGCCGGGAGCAGCTCAGCAGGAGGGGACCTGGGGGTGCTGCTGCCAGCAGCTCAGCATGAGCCAGCAGCGTGCCTGGCAGCCAAGAGGGCAAAACACATTGTGGGGTGCATTGAACACAGCACAGGCAGCCAGTCAAAACAGGTGATTCTCCCACTGTATTTAGCATTGGTGCAGCCTCACCTTGAATATTGCGTGCAGTTCTGGGTCCTATAATATAAAAAGTATGATAAAGTCCTTGAAAGCATCAAGAGGAGGGCAACAAAGCTGGCAACAAGGCTGGAGGACATGTCCTGTGAGGAGAGGCTGAGGACATTGGGCTGTCCAGACTGGAGAAGAGAGCAAGAGGTGACCTCACTGCTCTCTGCAGCTCCTCAAGGAGTGGAAGCAGAGGGAGGTGCTGGGCTCTGCTCCTGGGAACCCATGTCAGGATGGGAATGGCACAAAGCTGCCAGGAGAGGGTCAGGCTGGGCATTGGGAAGCATTTATTTACCGTGGTGGTGGTCAAGCGCTGGAACAGGCTTCCTAGAGAGATGGTTGGTGCTCCATGCCTGTCAGTGTTGAAGGCCATGTCCTTAATAGTTACACTTTAACTTTTGGTTAGCCCTGAAGCAATCAGGCAGCTGGACTTGATGATCTTTGAAGGTCCTGAATTATTCTATTCTATTCTATTCTATTCTATTCTATTCTATTCTATTCTATTCTATTCTATTCTATTCCATTCCATTCCATTCCATTCCATTCCATTCCATTCCATTCCATTCCATTCCATTCTATTCTATTCTAATTCGATTCCACTCCACTCCACTCCACTCCACTCCATTGCACTCCATTCATATATTTTAAAATCATTCACTTAGATGGACTGAAAATCTTTTGTGGGAGTAGAACTTCCTTGGAGCTGCTTGTGCATGAGTGCAAACCTCCAACCAGCCCCACTTTGGGAGCTCCATAAAGAGCCAGCCGAGAAAGGCGGCCAGCAGCGATCCATCCTCCTGGCTGCCAAGGATCCCTCTGCTGGGACTGGCTGGAGGTGTCCCCCTCCGAGAGCTGTGGGTGAAGAGAGGTGGGCAAAGATGGGTGGCAGCCCTGCTGTACTGAGTGTCATGCTGGCACTCAGTGCCACGCTCGATGAGTCATGCTTGGTGGAAGCACAAGCAGATCTCTGGTCTTGTTGCTTTGCAAATCTCTTTGCAAAGTGACTTTAATACTGCATTAGTTGCTATTGCAGATATGGTAGGAACATCAGCAGTGGGGCAGACAGGTGAGGAGCTTCAACTGACAGACACCATTGTACTCTAGGTAGCAAACCTCAAGGAGATTGTTATGATTCTCACTCATTTTTGATTCAAGGTTGCCTGGGATTTTTGCGTGTATAAACATGGTACACACCATAATATGGACAGAGGCTGAAAGTGGGCTTATTTTAGGAATTTCAGTAAGTACCTCTGTACAGCAGCTGGGGAAAAAAGCAAGTTATGTCACTGCTGCTGGTGAGACAGCAGGTGCCTCAAAAGACTAAACAACAGCTGCTGGCATCAGGCATCCTAAAATTGGAAGATGTGTACTGTTAGCATCCTTGAAGTTTCAAAGAGCTGACAGAGGAACACTTTGAGCTGCTAGAAGTCACTTCCAGAAGAACCAGAAGTCCAAGGAATCTTCAGGGGCTGGGGAAGAAGGTCACCCTGGAAGAATGTTCTGGAAGGTGTGCAGAAGAGCTCAGACCACTTCAGGCTACGGACTTCCATCAGGCTTATCGTTATTCTGGCTGTGGGCCCTAATGGACGTCCATAGCCTGACAAGAGTGCTGGCCAAAGCGCCTGCGTTAATAGATACCAAAATAAAAGGAAGTGGAAGCTGTTTATGTCAACTGGCGTGGATTTACAGAAAGTAGATTATGCTGAGCTAACCTGCTCTGTTTTTGCAAGGAATAAGAGCTTAATTCATGCAAACAGTTCTGTTCATATAATAAACTACTATAAAGCATGAGGCTTTAGTTGTGCACAATTATTTGATGAAGATGTAGCAAATTAATTCACTGGATGGTTTGGAAACTGGTTAACTCCATTTTTAGTCTCAATGTGAAACAACGAGCCATAGTTCAGAGGGGTGTGAAGTAGGGGAGCACCATGGGAGCTGTTTCCTGGCCGTTGTCCATTTTGATCTCTGATACAGAAGAAAACATAAAATCATCATATTGCCACAGCCACGAAGACCAGAGGAACCAAACCAAAAATAGGTCACTGATGTAATCAGTGGTAAACAGAAAGCAAGCATATAATTTATATTACAGGCAAACACGAAGCTCTGTATCTAGGAACAGAGAATGAAGGCCACTGCAGTAAGATGGGAAACCACACTTTGAAGCAGGAGCTCTGGAAAGGACTTGGTAAAGAGAGACATAGGAGCTGAACAGCAACTCCCACTGCAAACGGGACCTAAAGGGTGGTGAAATCTTTAGGTACACAGGCAAGGGAGATGGGAGCTGGGCTAACAGGGTTAGAGAATGTCAGGATTTGGTACTTAGCTATCTCGCCGTTATGCTGAAATACTGTGTTTAGTTCTCCTGGGCTCAGGATGCTGCTTCATGAACAGGGGGAAAGGTTGGTTTCATCTTGCTGCATGAAACCCTGAGAACACAAGAAGGTGCTTCTGATGCTTCAAGGGACTTCACTTACAGACAAGAAAGTGGTGTAAATTAGGGACCGGTATGATAAAATTTTAGAAAGCAGAGCTTTTTTTTTTTTTTTTTTTTTTTTTTTTTTTTTTTTTTTTTTTTTAATCCTGAAAGATTAATTTCTGAGAATTACCAGGGATTATTTTCCTGGAACTATTCAGTGTACCTGAATTTTGTTCACAGATGGAAACAAGTATACTTGGAGTCAAGGTCTGCATGTCTTTCCCTTGGGATGGAAATCATGCCCCTTACTACCTTACTATAGTTACTGAAAATACCACACTATAAGACCTTATGGAGTTTGCCCCATTCAGGAGAGAGAATTTATTTCCTCCCTCTGGCACTTCTTAGAAAGGAGGTGCAGAAAGAAGGGGGTGAGCGCATAACTGAGTTGTGCAACCAGCTCTCAGTGCTTTGGAGTGCTTGGAGCTTTTGCTCAGTTTGCTGCAGGAGCTCAATACAAGCATCTTGGAAATAAAATCTGGCAATAATGAGAATTTGTGCTTTTTCCAAGGGTTTCTTCAACCTCAAGCACCCCTCCCTCCACCCTCGTATTTTGCCGTTGGACTGTTTTCCCACAGAGCAGCTAAAGTCAGTGCTTGCGTGTGTCTGTGCATGTGTGTTTATGTGTATGCAAGCCGCAAGCCATCCACATCTTCACACCTCATTACCGTGCTGTTTTTTTCATGTTAGCTACAGCAGCAGAGTTGACATTGCTGAGAAGCTGAAAGCACCTAAAATTGTCCCATCTTTACTGAGCCAGTACACAGTTGCTTACTGATGATAGAAAAAGAGAGAGCACTCGCTTCAGCCCCCTGCTCAGACCAGAGCCAAGCTGTAAATGCACCCCAGGATGAAGATTCTGATGAAGACTGAGGTCCCTTAGGGCAGACAGAGATGTTGGAGTCTTTCTTCTCTGGCTTCCTGGTGGAATTTCCCTTCTTGGTCCCCAACAGGCAAGTGTCAACTGTTGCTTCCAGTAGGAGCGCTCAATGGCGATGTGATGAAGGACAAGCTTCTTTGCGGGGAGATGGCTTTTACATTCTTGAGCGCGCTCTTGGTCCAGCTTGTTGCTCAGCAACTCTGCTCCAGTGAAACGAGATAAGGTGTAAGTGGGAACACTGCTCCCAGTCAGCTGGCAGTGAAAAGAGCAGGTAGCTGACCAAAGCGTTTGATGAAGCCAGAATAGGTACTGTCTCAACCAGTAACGAGGGCTGTGTTTACCTGTTTCCATTCCATGTCCATCTACACATGGTGAAAACAATTTTAGTAATTTCTGGTTCCCTCCCTGGTAGCACCTCTTGAAGGATTTTATCAGGCACTTCTGGTATCTGCTTTCAGCTCTCTCTGTCAATAGGATTTCCTTCCTGAAACCCTTCACTCACATACAGTGTGCTTTTCCACTCGTCTTCAACTTTATTTGGAAATTAATACCTCAAAGCCTTGTGATTTTCAACTTTCCCTTTGCATAACGTTCAAGTTCCTGGTGCTGATGATGGGAGCAGATGCAGAGAGGACCCAAGCACCAGCAGTATAGACGTCTGGCAACACTGAAGGTTCCCACAATAGCTGGAGCTACTGTCTGCAAAGCACCATTCAGCAGACGTGGCACTTCAGGAAGATTATTACTCTCCCATGCTGCCCCTTAGAGAGGTTCCTACTGAGCAAGGCAGCAGTATGTCTGATTTTAATTGTGGGGCGCCAAAAACCAAGACGAGGCTTCTGACTTTCAAGTACAAAATGTTACTTAAAACTGAATTTTCTTAGAGGGAAAAATCCTTCCTAAAGGGCCAAAAAAAGCAAAAGAAGGAGGAGATGCATACAAGTGGGATTACTGATCTGAAAACAGAAAACTGTACTGCTGTGGAAGCAGAAGTCTTGTCTACGTGGTCTAATACTTTATGTCAAGTTTATAGATTGCTAAGTGTCATAAGCAGACATAGTATGAGACTTAGCTGGCTTTTTCTTAGTTTGGAGAACAAAAACTCCTGTAAGCAAACTAGAAAACCCAGAGGAATTTGTTTTGCATAACCTGGACCTACCCTTTCTCTGGAGCTGCTGGGACATGGACTGCTCTATACGGCAAACACGTAATAATTAAATGAATACAGATTAACTGGTAACGTAATTCTTAATTAGAGTTTTATGTTAAAAATAATCCACAGCACTAATAACTCCAGTTTTTGTAGCCATAGGGATTTTCTTTGTCTTTTCAGCTGACTGAAAAGCAGCTGCTTTTAGAAACGTTTCTAGCCAGCAGTGCAGGCAGCCAGGTTTCCTTCCCTCCTGTTGGCAACAGCAATCTTCTCTGTTTGACCAGCAGGAGGTACCAAGCAACCTGTAAAAGAAACCCAACAACCCAATATGTAAATAAGTGACCTGAAAGCTCACATTGTAGTCGTGAGGCTCCCACTCAGCCAGAGGCAAGAGTGAGGGTTATTTTGAGGGCTATTTACTGGCTGCTGCACGTTGCAAGATAAAGTGATAGAGAGAGTTAGCACAGCAGCCTTCCTGGCTGGCAAACCTGAGGCTGAATTCCATCTCGGGTTGCTTGCAAAATGCACACAGGGACCATCCACTGAATCCGCTTCACTGGTGCCAACAGAAGACCAATGGGAATGCAAAAGCTGTGCAGCGTGTTGCTAGCAGACGTAGCTCACTGCACGTTTGGTAGCACCCTGTGCCTGAAATCCAGTAGCACAGTGAAAGATGGTGAATGATACCAATCTTCACAAAACAACCGACTTCCCTGATCCCCAAGTAAATGCAACTCAGAATTAAACCCAAAAGTTTTGTCATGCACTGATGAAAATACATGTCCCGGGAAAATTACGCACAGAGGAAGAAAAAGAAGAGGGACAGTAAGAAGACAAAAGCATAAGTAATTAATACATTGTAACTCGGATACAGATCTATCTCTGCAAGGTTTGTAGGCATATAGATACTGCAGCATTTAACCTTGTGCTTTTTTTTTCCTTTGAGCAAGGAGAGAGAGCTGGGAGACAAGCAGCTGTGCTTGCACACCTGCAGAGTGCAGGTTAAGACAGCTCAAGGCGGGGACCCCAGGAGCTCCCCACGGAGGTGTGATGGCTGTTGGACATATTTCTGGAGCTCTGGGGGAAGCTTTGGCCGTGGAAAAGACAGCTGGCAGGTCATGCCCTGCAGCACACACTTACCTGGCTTTCTGTGCTTGGAGAGAGCCCAGCAGAGCTGTGCCTGCATTCATATACATGTAAACCCTTTTGGGAGGTTGGGGAATTTGTAAATATGGGAGCAGGTAGCTCGGTAGGCTCAGAGATTTGCCTCCACAAGACCGAGAGTGATCTGCTCCCGACTGCACCTAAGCCTGTTAAGACAAAATGAACACTGCACTAAGTTTATTCAGCAGCTCAGCTTTTCATTAGGATAAGTCTGATCTACTGTGGTGTGCATGGGCCTGGTAGGGTAGGGTAGGGTAGGAAAATCAGGAGGGGAGCGACTGTTGGTTCTGGAAGGTACACAGGCCCGGGGAGTTTACCATAAACTGCCTTACGCAGGCATTTTGTCTGTGTAAAGGCAGCAGTGACAAAACCAAGCACGGCTGGGCTTGTTCAGTCTTATCCACCTCACCTTAAAAATATTTTCCGTCTCGGGAAACTCGAAAAGCTCAAACAGGTTTACGGCCTTCTGGCAACAAAACAGAATGAAATCACAAACCACGAGGAAAGTTTGATACCCTAAATAGATAAACCTCCGCAGATTGTAGGCAGTGAAAGAATGTAAAGCAATTTTTAAAAATGTTAAAATGCCTTGCGTTACAAACATTACACTAATGCCAGGAATGCTGTAATTGTGGGATTTTTGCTTTTTACCGGTAAGATACCCAATTTCCGCATCTTGGCTCCACTATGGACTCAGGGCCATTTTCCACACTGTTGTTACATTCTTGTTAGTTCAGGAGCAGCACCTCTTACAAAAAGCAAACAACTATTTAATAAAAAGGCAGCAAAAATAAAATAGCAAGTAAATTCACTGCTATTCTGCAGGTAGGTGCAGACTAAATATCCCAACAAACATTAGCCAGCACTGATACGTTTACCCCGATGAGATTCACTGCTTTTACTGAGAACAGCTGTGGGAAGCATTGCAAATTTGAAAATAAAAATTTTACCATTGAACTTCACTCATTAAATCATGTCAATGCCATGAAAACAGAATAAAACCAACCGATCAACCAACCAAACAACAACGCAAAGCAAGCTTTGGGGAGGTCAGGATTTAATTGCTGATATGAAGGTGCCACTTGTCCTTTTCCCACCTCTGACTAACAGGCCAGGGGACAGATCTCCACAGAAAGCCTGAGTGTGCTTCTGTTGTGCGTGTCAAACGGGGAACAACAGGGGGAACTGTTTTACATCCCTGCAGTAAGCGATCAGTGGTACTACAAGGAGAGGGACTGCACTCACCTAGCAGGGGTGGTGGATAGGTGTGCAGTCTCAGCGAGGTCTCTGAGCTCCTTTAAAGTCAAGGAAGAGACTCAGGGGAGAGGGGCTGCCTTCTGAAGGTGTTCAATTTAGAATGGGATGAAACCAGAGATGCTAAGTTATTTTCTCTGTGTAAGTAAAGATAGACTAGAACTGAACTTTCAGCTGGCTTAAAGTTAGGCAGGACTAGCTCCTCTCTAAGTAAACCCTGTTTAAAAGGATTATTTCACTCTAGACTGTAAAACAGAGTTTGATTAGGTTGTGTCTTAGGCAATGGAGACGTAATTTAGGAGTACTGGATCTAAGCTGCCTCTTAGGAGGCAAGCCAGAGGATGGTGATTGAGCCCAAGTATAGCTGAGTGTTTTATTGCATAGTCAGTACTAGGAATGATTTTCCAGTTTGTGGAGGTTGTTTTTCATATAGTCTTTCATTTTGAAAATATTTAGGCAGGAGGTAGTGCTTTATTTGATGGACAAATAGACTAACCTGCGTGTAGATATCCTAGGAAAGAAAATGGCCTGAGATCTATAGACCTCATGAGTGCCATACCCATGTTTTCAAAGACACATGGAAATTCCTTAATTTTCCATCAGCCACATTCTAGAATAATACACAGCTTAATTACTAAAAAGGATTCCTCGGAAAGATTAGTGAATTTTGAAAAATGAATTAGAAAACCAAGATTTATACAAGAAAAAAGAAACCAGAAAAACTCTGTAAAGGCTCAGCTATGACAAGTGCTAGCTTACATAGTTTTAACACAGAATTTTTCACAATAGCTCTGAAAACATAAGAAAGGAGTAGTCCTTCTACACTGCCTTGTCTGAAACAAAATAGAATTTACAAATTATATAGAGAATTATAAAGATTTACAGACTCTCTTGCACAACACAGCTATACAGGTGCAAAAAGTTCTTCCTTTTCAAAGAATAGCTTCAATTTTGACAGGGTAATGTCTTTTACTTCTTGCTGGCATAGTCTCCTGTTAAGTGCATGCTTCTGAGAAAAGGAAACAGCATCCAGCTGTGTCTTGCATGATAGATAATGTACTGTTGTCTGCCTGTAAACAAGAGTTGTCATTGCAGTTTCCAAGTATTTTATGGAAAGTTCTAACAAAAATGAGAAGTTGGCTATAATTCCCACTGAGACTGATGTTCTAGCAATTAGCTCTAGGGCTTTTACACAACCATCTTTTTCTTTTTGTGAAATGATTCTCTCTTAAAAGTGCTCATTCTGCAAAAATCCCATCAAAATCAGGAATAGAAAGTCTCTGTGTGCCACTAATGATGTTCTACTGCAAAACTACCGGGAAAGCTCCATTCTTGGAAGTGTTTAAGGCCAGGCTGCATGTGGCTGTGGGCAACCTGATCTAGTGGAAGGTGTCCCTGCACATGGCAGGGACCTAGATGGTCTTTAAAGTCCCTTCCAATCTTAGATACGATGACACTAGGATTAAAGCAGTGACTGACCATCAGGAGACCTGAATTCTGCTCCTAGCTCTGCCCTCAGTGTTTGCAATAAAAACATTTAGTTTTACAGACTCTAGCTCTCCGTCTCCAGCACTGCTTCTGTTTCATCCTATACATCTGTTTTGTCCATTGAGAAGAAATGTTCTTTAGGGAATAGCTCTGAAGTGTTTGGATGGTGCTCATTTCATTGATGCCTCGACTTCAAACATACCCAACAGAACTTCACAGTATTACAACCAGGGAAAGAATAATTCATGCCAATAAAAGAGAAAGGTATAACAAATCATAAAAGACCATTGTGATTCATGCAGAAGGATGGAAGTTGCATAGAAGGCTCATACCAGAATTACCCTTCAGGATGGTGGGATTTGCTATAGCCCCGACAAAGGCAGTCAAAGCAAAGTTTGCTATCAGCTTTTAACAGCTGTGAGATCAGCTCTGTGGAATTCAGCCATTTTGCTCAGGTAAAGTTTAAAATCAACAGTTTGGTAGGTTGGATCAAATAAAACCTTCATACTAACGTTTCTAGGAAAGAAACTACTGCTTCCAGTATGTATGACATTGATAGCTCCTGAACATCAAGAAATTAAAGCAGAGTTCCCTTTTGTTGCTCTTTGTATTTATTTAATTCCTAACTTCTGAGGCTGGGTACATCAAGTTATCAGCGAATGTAACAGGCAAGACAAACATAAAATACAAACTCTGGTCCAGAGAATGATCTAAGATGAAAGGATCACTTTCACTAAAAAAAAATAAAATAAAATTTGAAAAGTTTGAAAGTTGTTGAAAATTGTTGAGAAGCTTGTACTCATAGCTAGGAAGGAGGGGAACTGGCAATTCCTACTAGCCACAGTGTTTAATGCACTACATCTAGAGAGATCTTATTCCTGCCGCTCTCTAAGCTGGAAATTACGAAGAAACTGAAGAGACACTTAAAGGCAAGGGAAAATGAAATCTATTGTGAGGGCTCAAGACTGAAGGATACCTATCAACCTCTGTCGTTCCATCACGCCCCATCAATCCTTGCACAAACTGTAATGTCGCATTTGGCTCTCAGGCAGTCCTTCATAACAGAAGATAGTATGGGTGATGGCGTCTTGCCTTGTGACTACGAACATGGCTAAAATCTAACAACAAATGACAATATTGCCTAGTCAGGGATCAGAAAACACTAAGCCAGGTGCCTTTTTGATGCTAACTCTCTACCTCGGTATTAATTGACACTGCTTCCCAAAGTGAGCTGTGTGGATGCATGGCTGCTTGTCAATAATTCCCAGTGATTGACTCCAGTTTCTCACTGCCCAAAGTTGCACTTTCTTGTTCCCTCAAACGTTCTTTTGTCCTCGTTGCCTGCATGCTGCCCAAACTGTGTGGTCTCTCTTTCACTCAGCAGCTGCTTTGGCATTCTGTGTCTTCTGTCTCAGTTACATGAGTGGCTCCACACATTTGTGCTGTGAATATCATGGCTTCCAACCCTGAAAGACTTTTATGTCCCCAAACGTTCTTGTTACAGACTTTATCCCGCCATCTGATGAGCAATATGGCATGCAGATGGCACAGATGAAGCCACCCTACGAGTTGTAAATGTTGACAGTCAAAATTGAAAGTTAGAGGAAAACATATAATGAACGTTTCTTCCTCTTTAATTAAAAAAAGAGGTAAAAATAAGTCCAAATAATAAAAGAATTATTGTATTAAAGCTACCAAAGTATTTCCCACTCGTGCAGTAGATACTTCTAAGTAAAATTAAGCATGGAATGTCAAGGGAAATCTAGCCTGCAATAACTGGGATCAATTGAGCCACAACTAAGTCATCAAGGTTAGAATGAGCATATGCTAAGGCAGGTATTCTACAGGCACCTTGATACATTTTCAAATCTCCCATGTGCTTTCTAAAGTAATGATAATGTCACTGTCTAAATCTGTCCAGGGTAACATGGCAACATTAGCTCAAAGGGCTGACGCTGATTTTGCTTAATTCCTTTATATTTTTCAGCGTATGAACAGCATAATTGACATACACAACATACAAGTGGACACATCGGAACAGCAGCCTGCACTCTTTTGCAGCTATCAACTTCCACGTTTCCAGGAAATTAAGAGTACCACTTAGAACAGGCAAAGCGCCGACGCTTTAGGACTTGATCTTAAAGCCTGATCTGAGTTGGCAGATTCTCTTGATCTCCACTTTGGCTAAGTTTTTAGCTGTTGTTAAGGGTTGTATTATTAGCAACTTCGTAAATACACAGACACCAAGATAGGCTAATGGAGGCGTATCTTGAGGTAACGCACAGCTGAAGCTCAGCTCCAAGCAGTTCAGGTATGTGAACTGCGTCTTATTTAACAGCTGCCCTGGTTTTGAGAACAGCTGTAGCATGACAGTATATTTTAGAGGGCTGTGGGGCTTATGGCTGCAGCCAAAGAAGTTGGTAGGAAAAAGAGCATGTACACAGAAATAAGCGTTCACGTGGATGCATACGAGGCAGCGACGTACACATTCTGTATATACGTTGCAAGTGAAGACTTTTCCCTGGCATGTGTGCTATGAAGACTGCCTAACAACATGCCCCAACCTTTGGTCTCTAACTTACCTACAGAGACACGTGTGCATTACTGCAGTCCCAGCTGATCCCCATCACTGAAATGAACCACAAAGTAGCACAGCATAAAAAAGCACTGCTCAAATCAAGGTAAAGCAGAACACAACCAACAGTGAGAACTTCCTCAATGCTTATCAGAGAGTGTGATTAATGAAGAAAAAGGCTAACTTTGTTGAGTACTCAAAGCCACCTACATTATCTACTAGACCCCATTTCTCATTTCTGGAACAAATCGAAGCACTGCAGCATCACACCGTCTCTGTGCTCTCTCTACTTTCTCCAAGAGGTAGGGACAGTTTTTTTCTCTACCACCTTTGGGTGTAAAGTTCTCATTATCTGTGGTAATGAGAGCACTCACTAGGGTGCTGGAACTTAATATTTCAACCAGTAAACACAAAAGAAAAGGATGTGAGAAAAGTACCGAACATCTTCTTCCTCTCCATGTCACACAGCAGTAGGTTCCTATCAAATAAAACCAAAACTATCACTTCTTTTTGTCACTATCACTTTTTTTTTTCTCAGCTGTTGAGACACGAAGGTGGGACACTGCATAAGATACACCCTTAAGACCTATGGTTCTGAGAGAAGAAAAAGGCTCAGGGATACCCCCTCTGAAAAGGGAAAATGGAAAAAGAGAGGAGGTGGCTCATATGGTAGCTTAATCAAAGGGAAAGGGAGGTAAAGGCAAAATCATTTATCTGCACTTCAGTGGCTATTTACCCCTAGAGTGCCCTGCTGCAATTCTAGCCACCTTCCCACGCTCCAGCTAAATTCGACCTTCGTCTTTATGCACACCAGGAGTCCAAACCCGCTGCTTCTCCATGCAGGCTCTGCCTCCAACTACAGCTTGAAGTGTTCCAGAACCTTTGCTGTCTATCCCCTCCAACGTACTCAGATCCCCTCATCTGTCTGCCTTGCCTGGACCCCTGTTCAATTTAATCTCCAAGACAAGAATGCTCACGGTGGATGGAACCCTTTTTGGTTCCATCTCCAGCATCCTCCCAGCTCACTTTGCCCTTCCACTTGTTACCTGACCATTCTTGAGCTGGCTCAATCTCTACCTAAACCCAAAACAAGATCTGATGATAAACTGTGCCTGCACTCCTAGCTGCCCAGTGCCACCTCTCATGAAGGAAAATGCACGCTTTCCTGGTGCCATTTTCTGCCCTCCCCTGCCTGTTGCCCATTTGGCTCTAAAAGCCTCACCACGGCCCCAGACCAGCATCACAGAATCATAGGATCACAGGACAACATGAACTGCAATGAACCCACAAGAATCATGGAATCCAGCTCCTGGCTCTACATAGGACCATCCAAATCCAAAACCCTACGTCTGAGAGCGTTGTCCAAACGCTGAACTCCAGCAGCTTGGGGCCATGAACTGTTCCATGCCCACCACCCTCTGGTGAAGAACCTTTCCCTAACCCCCAGCCTGACCCTCCCCTGACACAGCTCCATGCTGTTCCTTCGGGCCCTGTCGCTGTCCCCAGAGAGCAGAGCTCAGCGCTGCCCCTCCACTCCCCTCGTGAGGAAGCTGTAGGCCGCCATGAGGCCTCCCCTCAGCCTCCTCTGCTCTGGGCTGAACACACCAAGGGACCTCAGCTGCTCCTCGTACACCATCCCAAAGCAGCCGCGTCCCTCGCACAGCCAACCCATAGATCTTGGAGGCTTCCCCTCTCCCTCCATTACCGCCTCGCTGCGCGGCCGTGCCCTCCCATCCCTTCCAGACCGCAGCACCTCACTCCCTCCTCATCCCCTCCTCACCCCCTCCGCCCACCGCAGTGCCCATTCCCAG
>WBMW01004358.1:201842-268382 GCA_013396635.1 Penelope pileata | reverse complement strand
GGGGCCGCGCCTCAGGGAGGCGGCGGCTCCGGGCGGCCCCGAGCGCGGTGCTGCTGAGGGGAGGGCCGGGGGCTGCGGGGGCAGCCCGGCCTGCGCGCTGTGTGCGTGTACGGGAGAAAAGGGGGGAAAAATCAGAGCTTAAATTGACCCCGGTGCTCCTGAGCGGCTGACAGATTTATTAACCTGTGCCCCCTGCTCTCGGAAGCGGCTGGAAGGAGACATGTGAGGCTTCGCCGTTCCACATGCTTCTCCTCTCCTTTCTGAAGTTTCTAAAAGGTGGAAACTTTGCTCAAACCATAGGGATTTGGGCAGCCCTGAGGGGGGGGCTGCTCATTGCTCTCCGTTCAGCCCCAGGCTGCAAATGTTTGTCTGTGTTCTGTCATTTAAGAGTGGGCAAATGTGTTTAAAGTCCTGAATGCTTCCGACCTACCCAGTGAAAAAAGCATTTCCCATTCCCGTTTCTTGTTAGTGGTTTTCCTTGAATCACCCTGAAGATGTGACGTTTTAGGTATAACCGCATTTGGTCTTCTTCGACTCTTAGGACGTGCTCATTGTGTGGCTTTTTTATCGGTAGCAAAGCAGCATTTCTGATTCTCTGGATGTCATCGGCACCTTGTCATAAAGAGCTTTTGGAAAAGTTGCAATAAAAGACTGTTGACGAAGAAGGTGCTGGCTGTTATTTCTCGACTTGTTAGCAATATATGAAGCAAACACTTTTGCTAGAGCGGCTGTGGCTGTGTGGAGCTGGGGGATGCCAGTAGGTGCGTACGGCAGTTGGGAACGCGGCTCTGTGTGTGGTGTGGGAGGGCAGCTCACAGCTCTCGGTGCTGCTCCCTGCCGTAACGCCGAGCCAAGGCTGGTTTCTTCCTCTGGCTGGGAGATGCCCTCTGAAGAAAAAGAAGGGCCTCCAGTTGGCTGGCAAGCTTGTTTCATAAGCACTAGTAGGATTAAAAAAGCCCTTAATTTCTCTTAAAACTTATCCGGAAGAATTTGCTTGTGAGTAGAACAAAAGCATTCAATGGAGTCGTTGGGTGTTGCTAACTCTTTGCAAAAGAATAAGGATTCTCAGAGCCATTAAAAAAGTTTATTTATTCCTCGCAATAACACTTGTAGATTTCAAACATAGGCATAACTCTTTCTCATAGAAGTATTTCCAACAAAACCATCCATAAAGTCAATACATAACATTCAGTGTGTCCTTACCCATTTGAAGCGTTAGGCTTTGAGCCTTGAAAGCGTTGTTGTACATCTGTTAATACAGATAAACAAAAACATACACCGTATTTGTTTATTATTGGTAGTGTCTGCGCAAAACAAATTTTGGCTGAGGTGTTTAACAAAAGAAGCTCAGTTATAAAAACCTGTGTGTACCGACCAGTCGTCTTTGTTCCTCGCGTTCGGCTGTAGGTACGTAGCAACAAGAAGAAGCAGGGATGATGGTTTGGGAAGGCAGGTTGTAAACCCAGGATGTGAGGTAAAAGGGAACAAGAAACCTGAATACTGGGCTTTTAGTAGGTTGGCTGAAATACGTGAAGTTTCCTACGGTCTCATGAGGGCATCACAGATGAAATGGTAATTTGACAGTGTGAAAAGTTTGTCTCAAATTCAAAAAGCAGATTTGGTTCAAGGTCTTCTCAAAAGCATCGCTGTCGGCATTGATATTTGACGACTCAATGAGTCATATGCCAAGGATTTTGTAGCTACAAGGAAGAAGAAAATTGGGAGACTAACTAATTGGGGTGGGATGTAGGGAATGAAATGATTTTGAAGAGAAGTCTGGAAAAGTCTCTGTACAGCGAAGCCTATCACGTTACAAATGCTGGGCTGTTCACTCAGCCCAGTGAGTCCACACTAGTGAAAAGCTAGACCCACTAGTCCACACTAGTGAAAAGCTAGACTCAGCTTAATGTCAAAAATATATTCTAGAAAACTCTACTAATGGCAGCTTAAACATGATTTAATGCATTTCTCTATAATTTCCTGTTTTTAGGAAAATTGAAGTGGATGCAGAACTGTAAAGATTTTGCTTTGAGGGATGTATCCTGCTGTTTCTTTCATATTAAGCATTTCAGAGTGGTTTTTAAAAGTGCTTTTATGTCTTGTATGGTTCTGTACCATATGTTTTGTATTTAATTCTTTGAACGATCGCTGAAGTGCAGCCAACCTGGGGTGAATGTGGCAACTGTTAACGAGCGCTTAGCAACAGCGCGCAATAATCAAGAGGGGAAGTGAAGACGAGTACCATGTCTAATTGAAACTACAGGGGGCATTTTTGGTAGGTAGGATGTAATTAACAAAACCTGGAGCTTGGGCATGATATTAAGGCATCACATCTTCACTCCTGGAAAAAGAGTTGTGAAATCATTAGTGTATAAAATGTTTCGAATGAGGTTTTGGAACTCGGTTGTGCAGCCACTTTGAGATGTTCATATTTTGCCTGTTCTTGCTTAATCACTTCTCGTCCATAATGCAGAGGACGGGTTTTCCTTCGCTTCTAAAACAGAATTATGAGGTCCATTGAGAAGAGTGACAAATGAAGGGGCAATAAGCCCTGACATCTTGACAATGACATCTTCTAGAGAATTAGTCCTGTGAACTGGAGTTCATTAGAAAAAGCAACTGATTAAGATATCTGGGATGTTCTGAAACATAGTACAGTGGCAATCGTAAAACAACACTGAATTTCTACATTTAGTTTTGTGCAGTGTTTGGGGTCTGTTTTTCTGTAATCATCATTGACTTTCCCCGCATCCTGTCTTCTCGCGATGCTCCTTAGAAGCACTTTGCCTCATACAGTCACAGTTCTGCTTCCTTTTTTTTCTTTTAAATCCCAAACCTCATTTTGTTTCATGCTTTACTCTATGTGTAGATACATTAATGTGCTGATTTTGTCTTGAATATTGCAAATGCATCCCGTTACCAAGATGTCTGAAAATGCCAGCCCTCTCCTTTATTATATGAGGGTAAATGAGTTTTCAGTGATGGTTACAAAGCCTCTGAGCATGGTTTGTACAGCTCATGTTAATGGATTTGAACTAGCAAGTAGGTAGTGAAATTTACCCAAAAATAAAGAGTCGTGTTGTGAAAGTGCTCATAGTGGTGAATTATCCAGTAACATTAGGCTCTTAATGTTTTAATAGAGTAATTAATGTTTCTAAAATCCGGAAACAAAACCAACCAACCAAAACAACAACAAAAAAACCCAGCAGAATATCTGTTGGAGGAACTTGTGAGTGACAGAAATTTGGGAGTATGTTCATTCAGCCAAGTTTTGTACGCTGCTGTGATTGGCTTGAGAGTCTCAAGTAGAAGTATGGAGTTCTTAATAGAAATGACTCTAAAATGTAATTATTTTTGGTTTGGGTGACTGCTGAAGCTGTGTCAGCTGGTTCCTCTTGTCCTGCTCAGTCACACTGTGATGTCTGGCTTCTGTGGAATTCTTCTGGGACATGAGGCCACTGAGAATTGTATAAATGAGAACTTTAATTGAAATGTATTTAATATAATTCCCACTGGGTTGGCATTTTAACTTCCATAGCACTTTAGAGGTTTAATTAAAAAAAAGAAAAAGAAAGAAATCCACAACATCCGCTGTCTGAAGATCTTACAGCAAGTTTGTCAAATGTTTTGGTTAATTTGCGTTTAATTGATGTATTTTTTTTTTTATTGCAGTTGTACCATTAATAAAATGATCATAAAATAGAAAATAAAGTCACCAGCACAGTGAGATGGTAGGGAGCAGCCCGAGTCCGTGTGGCGAGATCTGATAGAAATCTTTGGTTAATATTCCCCTGCTAAGACTGCAGAGAGGTTGTTCTGAAGTAGTTTTTCCAATTGATGGAGCTGTGAACAGCAAAACAGTGTGGGCAGGCTTAAGATACTGTTACTTAAGAGATTACCAGACATCTGTTGTAGTGGTTCTGCAAACAAGCCTGGAGCGACTGGTTTTATGCTGTGCAAAGATGCTCCTGCTCTCCGCCTCCATCACAGCTTGCAGTTAGCCTTCAGCAGCTCTTCTGGAGATGGCTGGCGTGATCTGAGCACAGCACTTGGGGACAAGTGAAGTTAGGCACTGAATGCAACTGCAGTCTGAAAGGCACTGGGTTGGTACTGTTCTCTGTCCTTTTAAAATGAAGCCTCCCCTGTGTGTCTCACCCAAAGCGAGAGGACTCGCCTAGAACATACAGTGTGACATCATTAAGGTTAGTTAGATTGCTGACTGTTCTGAACTGATGCAAGTGGAATTGAACATTTTGCTGGTTACCTCAGTCCTCTTCCATTGGATTCTGCTATGCCTCCCTCGACTGCAGCAGTTTCTCTGCTGCGTGGAATGTGCAACACCAAAATTTCAGACGAATCGCTGCCTTTGGAAGACAATTTAGGCTATTATTTTTCTGTAAGAATATTGCACTTAAGTGCGGCTCCATAAAGTATTAGCATCTCTTTTGAAAATAGTTCATATGCAGTTGTAATGTCAGTGCTCAGTAAGGCTGTGGGTACTGGGAGGTGTGCAGTCCCTTCCTTGTTGTGTTCCCAGTCTTGAGAGTGTGTCGTGGTGTGTTTGGAAATTGCTTCCACGTCTGAGCTTCCTAGCAAAGAGGAAATGACTGCTTTTTAAGAACTGCAGTGTGGCACAGCGTCCTTGGCTTGGTGAGACTGGAGCTCGTTGGAGCTTCCTCCATCGTACCACGTCAGCGAGCTGCTGTAGCGCTGAGAGCTGTTCTCAACAGCTGGAGTGCAGCTGCTTCCTATGCCGTGCAGAACCTGGGCATCTACCTCTTCTGTGCTGGGGTCACTGGTGAAATAGGAGTATGCGGATTATTAGAAGCATTATTGTTGCCTCTTCATGTTACTGGTGTCTCAGGATGAAGAGCAAATGTGGCAAAGCCTTGCCTTGCCAGCTGTCAGTTTGTGATGTGCAGGGATGGAAGCGCTCCATGACCAGCCCTGAGCCCAGTGTCTTTCCCCTGTTGGCACAGTGCTTCGTTACTTTTAGTTCTCTGCTGACTGTTTCTTTGGTGTTTCAGCGTGCGTCTCAGCCTTGCCATTCAGGAGATCATGCCATCTGCTTTTACTGCGTTTGTTTCTGCCTCACTTAATCTCCCTGTGCCTTGCCAGCAAGCCCCCCAAGTTCTGTGTTCCTTTAGAGCCCTCCATGGTGTGATTCTGTCTTCTCACGCTTTCAGTCCACTTTGAGAGTAGCTGTTTCCAAAAGGAAGCTTGATCTTCTAATTTCTTTAAACCACGGATACAGAATAAAATTCTTTGTGCAACTGAGGGATTCCTTTGAGCACTGGGAACTGAATCTTCATTTTCACAGCGACGATGCCCTTCACTGCATCAGTAAACAGCCTCCTGCCAAGGACAGCTGTGATGTGTGTGACATTTAAGAACGTGGTGGTTTCCTAGTGATGTCAGAAATGCTTTCAAAGTTTATTAGTATAGGCTAGCTGCTAAAAAATTGCCATTGCTCTTTCTAATCTTAATCTCTTTGAGAGAAAATTCTGGTCTTGAGAGCAATAATGAATTAGATGCATTAGATGAGTGATCAGTACCAGCTCCTGGTGGAGCAATTTTGAAGAAAACCTAAAGGGAAGGGAGGGAAAAGACCAAGGCATCCAAGACTGTAATGCCTGGGACTGTAATGCCTGGGACAGAGGCACAGTATTTCTGGGACAGAAATACTGATGGAGTATTTAAAAGCAGAATAATAAGTTTCGTGTAAAGACTATGCATATTCTCACAGTACTAACTGCAGCAGTTTCAGCAAATCTTGAAGGTTAGCTTTTGCCATTTTTTCTTTATTATTATTATTAGGGGACTCAGCTCTCAGTTTCCAAGCCTCTCAAGGAGGGGAGGGATGACTTTGCTGCCAAATTGTGTGTGTTTGCTTATTTGTTTTTTTGCCTTTTCCCTCTCAGTCTACAATCATGATTTCAGCAGATCTGGGAGGTAACCTGCATTTCAAGGGCGTTGAGATGAAAACATGTTAGCTGTTGGAAGCTTTTGTGTTGAGCTGTGGAATCTTTCAAAATGAAACAGCAGGAGATCGAAATGTATAACATTTTTTGTTTTGTAGCATTAATTTAATAACATCCTTATTACTTAGGGACCCAATGTCATAATGGCTCAATGTCTTAATGGGTCATAATAGTCGTTTTCTTTGTTCAGTGATTGCTTGGTTAAGACAGCTTATGTTGGTGTGAATGCTAAGAGTATGTTCACAGTTTGCTTTTTTGTTAGTTGAGTGACTAGACCGGGAATTCTTAATGTGTAGTAAAAGTGCCATGAGAAATATTCAAAGCTGTATGCCTCAGAAATTCTCAAACGAAAACCATCGCCAAAAAAGCTTCAGTTTTCAAGAGCAGATGTGACCTTAGGCAGAAGAGCCTGGTGGGGAGCGTTCTTCTGGCTGCTCTCAGCTCTCGTACTGACCAGTGTTTGCTTGTTAGCTGTCCATCGTGGTTGTTTCACTGAGATGCCTTGTGCCTGACAGCTGTGCAGATGGGTGCTCAGCTCTCGTATGCGGCTCAGCTAGCTGGCTTGCTGTGAGGCCTGACTTTGGGGTGATGCCAATTGTGAGAGGGATTTGGTGGAGGAAGAAGGCTGTCCTTTGTGATAAGGGTTAAACGCTCTGCTACGCAGCGTGCTGTAGGTTTGCTTCTCCATTCCCTGTCACTGAAGTAAACCCATTTGTGATTATGTGCTACGACTGGACAGGTTAACTGCTGAGTTGAACTTGTGAAGTTGCTTGTTTGTGTTGCCAGAGTTTTGTTTTCCTGATTGGGAAAAAAAGCAAATCTGCATAATCTGTACGTTTGGGACAGCTGAAAATTTATCTGAACATTGTTGCTTTGATGTCTGTTTGAAGGGGGAAAGAAAGGTTTGCTTTCTATCACTGTGTTTAAAGGATGCTGTCCCAGCGGTGTAATAAATGAGAATTGGATCTGGGACTTGTATTCAGTGTTCTTCCAGATGTGTTTTAATTGAATTGTTCTGTGAAAATGGGCTCACCTTGGAATGCAGTTTGGGGGCTTACAGTTGAAAAAGAGACAGAAATGCAGCAGATGCTGCATACTTTTGATACTTGTGATGTCTGATGATACTGATATCTTGGAGCTTGTGTCTTGGTCCACTATATAAACAAGTACAGGATGAGCCTCAATGTATAACCTTGACATATGACTGGATCTTTGCTTTGTAGTTCATTAGTAGTTTGTCCAAATTGCAGTAACTGTGTATTGGGAAACAGATTAAACATAAAAAATGAAACATCATGGGGTTGTTTTCTCTTTTTTCCTGAGGGAAAAATGTATTTTGCGCCACTGAAATTTTATTTTTGAGAAACAGAACTTCAGTTCTTGTTTTGAGGTAGTCCAGCTGAGAATAACTCAGAACCTTTACATCTAAATTTGTCAGGTTAAGGAGTCAGAACTGTTGATGCAGATCAGCCACAACCCAAAAGACATCAAAGCCGTGTTTTGTTTTCACAGTATTTCCAATGTGACCCTGCTTTATGTGTGATGTTGGGCTGCATGACCTTCAGAGGTCCCTTCCAACCTGAGTTATTCTGTTTCTTGTCAACTGGGGAAATACAAAGGCCCATAAAACTAGGCAGCATTACCAGTTGGTTAGATACAACTTCAGAAACAATTCATCTGGTCCTGGGGCTTCGCAAACATACCTAAGGCACAGGCTTTCTTCTTGCCTTCTTTCTGGCTGTTGTTCTGCTGTGTGCTAGATCTGCTTTCTGTATGTGGTCAGAAACACACGCTGATTTCATACCCTGCTATGCACATCAGTGGAGAGATGCTTTGAGTTGTTCCTAGCAGCTGTCTGCAGCTCTGGCCATGTTGCTGCTTGGTAACCCAGAAGTGCCCTGGTGATTGAGGCATTGGTGGTCCTGTGTTAGTAGGAGGGCTGTGGTGGGTGAGCTTGAGTGCCCTAGAAGAGGCTGTCCAGCTTGTTTGGGGTGAAGATTGAGCACCAAAGGGTAATAATGATACCCGATGGATTGCATTGGATGCATTGGCTAAAATCAGTCTTTCTAGGTTAATGTTCATAACCAAACATTTTACTCCAAAAAAACTACAGAAAAGCTCAGTAATATAATTTTGATCCTTTACAGGACTAAAATAAAGCATGCATAAGAAGATTCGCTTATGTGATTTCAACCGATCCCTTCTACTTACTGTTTTGGTAATTGGTGAGGTCTGGGAAATGCTGTTCTCTGTTACTTCCCCTTGTGCATACTTCTAGTAACTGAGTTGTATGCGTGTCCATATGCTTCATTTTTCAGGACATATTGATGTTTATGTGATGATTCAGTACGTGGGCTGCAGATTCATTCTAGCTGAACACATTCCGTATGTTGAGGAAAAACAGCCAAGCGGGGAAAGAAGGGGGTTGTGCTTTTCAGTTCCAGTTATGTAGAGAGGAGGGGAGGCTGGTGCTGCTCCACATGGTTATCTGAACAAACTGTGGGAAGCTGAGTTTTCATTTACAAAACAAAAAACAAAACATACATGAACAAACAAAACAAAAAAAAATAATAGAGAAACAAAAGCAACAACAGCAAACAACCGGCGAAGGACATGGAAGAACTAGAAATTGAAAATTAGAGATCGCGTGTTCTTCAAGAACCTCAATTTTAGGAAGAAGTTGACTGACAAGTTACGAGGGCCAGAGCAGAGCTGTTGAGATCCATAACCAATCCTTTGCACCAAAGGAGAGAAAATGAGTGCATTCTAGGCTGGTGCCTGGAAGGAGGCTGATCTCAGGAAGTGTTCATTAAAACAACTCTGTCCTCTCTGTTCCAAAGTGCAGTTCGTGCTGAGAGGGACCGATAAATTTCTCATTAAAGAATGCATGTTGAAAATGAAATATATTCTCTGTGTTGTCACAGTGCCTTTCTGATCTGGAGTAAATCCCATAAACTGTGTTTCTTTCAGTGAGCAGAGATAAGAGAATACACTGGTGAATCTTCTTGTGTGCAGGCTGTTATTATGTGTGCCAGGAAAAATAGCTCCAAACTACAAACATGTAAGGACAAAATAATTCAAGAGAACTGTCTTTTGGAAGGTGTTGGTGTCAAACTAACGAGTAAACAGTTAAAGGCAATGTCACTGTATAGCCATATGGGGTATATTATTCAAATTGTGGTTTTATTTATTTTGAAAATGAGGCTTGGGATGATCTACACCATTGTTATTGGCTTCCCTATGCCTGATCTGTAATTCTTTCTAACTTTCTACAGCTAGACTTCGTTTTATTTAACCGAGCTTTTAATTGGTGATCACTGTCCTTTACCATTGTATTTCTGCTTCCCTGTTTCATTGGAGAGAAGCAATAATTCAATAAATAAGAATTCAATAAATAAGAATTTGTATTCAACTCATGGTTGGGTTCTGCTTCTGCTTCTACTTTCTTTAGAGAAAATACATTTTTGTGAATTTACTTTAAGCTTAGCGCATCTGACTAGAGCAGGTTAGAGGTGACTGAGGGATGATATTCTTATGTTCAGAACATGGCCAACTGATGCTATTTTCCATGGCAAATGTTTTGGGTTAGTTACCAATCCAAGGTTTACTTCGCTGAAGAATGATTTAGTTCAAGATGAAAAGTCAGGTTAGACTCAAAAGCTTAGATGGAGTCAGAAGACGTAGAGTTCTGAACTAGCAGTCTGATGAGTATTACAGAATCCAAAGAAAATCTATTAAAATTTTGTTAGAAAAAGACAATGGCGAGCAAGACCTCATTTCCCAGAAAGTTTGAAGGTCAACTTGTATCCTCTTGCATTTCAGCCAAAAGACATACAATGTGTCTGGGGGTTCTGCTTTGGCAGATGAGTACTGAAGTTTCTTTCGTCTCTGAAGGAAAGCCTGATGGTGTGTTTGAGAAGGGAAGAAACCCAGTCTCTCCTTCCTCTCTTAAGTGATTATGTCATTCTTATCATGGCAGTGCTGTGTTAAGGACCTACATTTGCGAATACAAGAGGGAAACTTTTAGAACTACAGTAAATGTTTATGCGAGCTGTAACATAGTGTTTGTTATTATGATGGATTGTGTAGTAGCACATGAAGGGCAGGAGGCTTCTGTTGCAATGGCATATTTCAAAGCACTCATATTGATGTTCAAAAGAAACAAACCTGTTACAGTCCGTAATTCATTTAATATGCTATGGACAAATTGCTAACATGCATTAGAGAAGAGTTGTAGCCTGATGAGAGAGAATAGCTCTGTTTAAAAAAAAAAAAAGAGAGAGAGAAAGATTCAAGCTATGAGGCTCTTACTCATTGGTAAAGAGGCAAGGGAAATCAGCTGTAAAAATGTTGATTCTGGCCATGAATTGAAGTAAATGACATTTTTCTTCCGTTTGAATGCTCTGGGTGACTGTGTGATGCGGACTGGGGCCTGCAGAAGATCTGGTTTTGCTTCCACATTCTGCCACTGATGGAAGACTCACGGCTTCTCTGTGCCTCAGTTGCTCTATCAGTAAAACGAGGATGGTGGTGACCCTGGAAGGTTTTTGAAGTGCTGCATGGCAGTAATGATTAGGTGTTACGATTTTCTTTGATCAAGTCTAAGGGTCCTTAATTCAAGTCTCCTGTCACGACCTTGGGTCACTGTGCGTCATGCTTCTGTTGTGAAGCTTTGGACATGTTAGACCAAATTCTGTTCCTGGCATACATCCAAACAGTTACTAATTTGCCTTTTGTGTTCAACCCTTCTGTTTAATTTGAATTAGCTGAATTTTAATTATTTGAGTTAAAACGTCTCGGTCTCGGGTTTCCCTGTGAGATCGGGTTGCTGCGTGCGGAGAGCCGGCACGCTGTCCCTGCTGGGGCTGTTTTGCAGTGACATGGACTCTAAAGTCCAAGGCCCTTTGTCGGTGAAGCAGACTCTGTTTACCCACGGCAGTGGTGTTACCCAGTATCTACATAGTTTTTAAATGTATAATACAGAGGGATGAGGGGTCTAGGCTATGTCTGGAAGAAGGTCTCCAGATCACAGAGGCAAGCAGCAATAGGGGAGCAAATGCATCCCTTGCAGGCCACATGCTGGCACAGCCTTTCCCCTCCCCCATAGAGGCACTCTTTTTTTTTTTTGGCCATATGTTTTAGCAGTCTGAGTATGTGTCAGTGGTAATCCAGGCTCCACGCTTTTATAGGATGATTACCCAGTTTGTTGCCAAAGTGAGACTTTTTCTTCCCTGTTTAATATCTGTGAGGGTCGTATTTGTAAACCTTCTTTTTTTTTTTCTTTTATTTTTTTTATTGTGAATTACTCTTAGTATGACTGCATTTAACTGCATTTCTTTTGCGACTTGCCTGCCGGTCACCCGTTCGTATGGCATGAGGTCTCACAAACTGAGTTGTCCTCTGGCCCCCGATGTGAATTTCAGGGTCGCTGCTCCATACCCTGGCTCCCCGTCCCCTCCTCTTGCTCTCTTCTCTCTACAGAAAGGTGCTGGGGCTCTCTCTGCCCTCCAGTTTTCTCTTTTCTCTGGCCAAGAAGGGAAGGAAATTCTGCTTTCCAGTACCCCAGATCACTCATTCTGGGCTCATTCCCAGTTGGTGCACTGGGAAATGAATGCTCAGAGCACCTGGGTTGTTTGCAGGCCTGCTGTTCTGTACTATGGCCCGTTCTGGGGGATTGAATTTTAGGATTTTTATGGATTAAAGTAGGCACAGAGGTTGATGATGATGACTTTTTAAACAAGCCCAACTCTTCTGTCAGGATGTGATCAGAGCTGCACCAGTTTGATATAAAATAAGTCAGGAATTGTGCTCCTCAGAGGAGCCCATTCTCAGGTGTCTGGTGAGCCTGGGCCCAACACGGCCCGGTCCCTAGTACTGCTCCAGAGCCGACAGGCTGCCCTCCTGCTTTACCCCCAGGGCCCGAAGGCCTCACGCAACATGGCTGCAGGCCTCACACATTGCCCCTGAGCAGAACGGGCCCTCCTGCACCGCATCTCTCCTTTGAAAAATAGCTCAAGACGGAAACATAGCGCCCTAGTGGGCTGAAATGTGTGTGTCTGTCGGGGAGGAGGGGAATAGCGAGTAGAAGAAGATTTATGCCTTCCTTTGGGCTGTTGCTTGGTAACAGAAAATGCCTCTTAAGCCTATTTTTGGAGAGGGGAGGGGTGAAACTTGATTCAGTGACCATCTGTCCTGAGCCAGTTGATTTCCTGTTGAGCTGTCCTTTGTTTCTGTCAAACAATTGATTGTTACCCTTTGCAGATAAGGATACTGTTGGTGACATTGCCCTGAATCAGCAGGTTGGCTTGTGGCAACCACAAAACAGATTTCTCTCACTTTTTTTTTTTTTTTTTTTAAAGTGTTTTGGGGTTTTGGTTCTTCTTAGGCCACTAAGTGTGGTTTTGCTGTTTTTTTTAATTCATCTGTGTTGGGTGTCATCGTTCCTACCTCCCTCCTCCCCCCTTTTTTTTTCTTTTGGTTTGTTTTCCATTTGGGGGGAATGCCCGTCAGTACAGTAGCGAAGTGAAATAAATTTTATTGAAACAGTTTTTTCAAGAAGTAATAATGCCCTTTTTATAGTGTGAATTCATTGGGGAAAAAGCAGCCCTGGTTTTGGCTGCATAAGCCTTTTGGCAGTGTGGGGGGAGCAGAAGTTAATTGAAGTCACTATTGAAGAAATCCCCGCTGTTTCTTTGAAAAGAAAACCAAGATTTTTTTAATTGCAAGTGGAATATTTGCTATCGTTCTTGCTCAGTTGTTAGAAAATCATTCTTTGAGTATCTCCTGATGTTTGTTTAGTTAGTAGGGCAATAGATAGATGTGAACTCTGATTAGATTATTTTTAAGTCATCTTCTTTATTTATATAACAAAAACCTATATTTTTCCTTTAGTTTTATGCATTCAGGGTACAAGGCGTGTGCACATACAAACGTGCATATGCTCTGTAGCTACCTTTATTGGTTAAGCATTCACATAGTATTTCCTTTCCTACCGTGAATTTATGTAAGCATTTATAGAAGAGGCTTATACTTCCAGATCTGCTGAAGAAAGAGTAAGGGATGTGCGTCCAGGGAGACAGGGAATATCTGCAAAAACAGAGCAACTCTCTCAGTGCAACAGGACAGTGACTGTCACTGCTACTTCCTTCAGCCTGTGAAAAACTCTTTCCTGGAGTATTTCTATGATGCTGCGTTACAGAGAAGAGTGAGAAGAGATTCAATGCAAATAATCTTTGCGTCTTATAGGTCGTTGCTTATCTAAATTTAGACGACTTTTCGCTCAGTAGATGAAATTTGGAGGTAATTCCCAAAAGTCACTTCACATAGTGGAAAATCTTGGAAAAGTTAATTTCCCTTTCTCATCTTTTTTTTTTCCTTCATGCTCCCAGGTTGCCTTTCACGTACAGAGGAGATGTAGTCTGAAGCTTTTCAGCGTGGTCCTGGATGTACATTGTATTAGGATCTTCTTGAGCTGGTGACAAGATGCTGACTGAACACTGATTTAGTGGATGTTGGGTCAGGCATGCCTGTGGGTTTTCATTACTTTCTTTGTGAAGTTGCATGAGGTAATTAAAATCTGTGATTTGGCTTAATAAGAAAGGTTCATATCAACCCGTGTCAACGAGCCTGTGGTTAGATGTGTGACAGCGCTGTGGCTCACTTGGTGATTAGTTGCCCCTGCATCTTCATTGTTGGTTGCCCGTTTCCACACCTGAACCTCAGCCTTTCCCCCCTGTTCTGCTGCTGTTTCTTTGCCATATGTTGTGACGTGGCAGAGGAACTGATCCACTTGAAAAATAACTTCTTTTTCTGGGTTACTTTTTGGAGTGGATCACTTCCTCTATCCAGTTCACTATGGAGTGACACACCAAGCTTAGGCGTATGTGTGGCCAGTGCTGAGTAGAGACTTTTTTCAATTATTAATGACAAACTGAGATGTTTATAAATAGGCAGTTTCTGTGAAGTAGAGAAATTCTACTTCTGGATTCATTTGGAAATTTTGTTAACTGGGTAGGTATACAGATACCATTTTTGTCAAATTTATTGGACGTATGTGCTGCTTTTTGCCCTTCTGCTAGAAAGTGATAGGTACCATCAATGTGTCTTTCAGGTATTTTTCCACTGTCTTGAAAATACATTGAGATCAAAAAACGTTTGTAGAACTGTGCAAACTAGGTTGGTGCTTGGGCTGGGGAGTCTAAACTTTGCAGGGAGGGAGCTGTTCTCGATTGTCTTGAGCTGATTATTTTTTCTCCTACCTGCAGAAATGAGTTCCTGTGAAGGAAAAAAAAAAAAAAAAAAAGAACTTGAGAACTTTATTTCAGGCTTGAAAATCCTGTCCTTTGTATTTAGAACGCAGCTTTTGTCTGGTACAGAGAAAGCAAGGAGTAGTTATTATTACGGGTATTTTTTGCTGTTCCCTTCCAAGAAGTGTTGCTAAGCTGTATAGCTCAAATTGTAGGGAACAGACAAAAGTTCCATTTCTCTCAGCATCTGGGGTGAGCAGGTGAGTCAGTGGTGTGCTCAGATCACAGAGCAGTTAGGATTCTGGTCTGCACCTACCTGCACGCTTTTTTGAGTCGTGTTGTGCTGCATTTCTCCCGTTTAAAACAGAGATGTCCTTTGTTCCCAGATAAAAGCAGCTGTGGATCTGCTGTTCAGAAGGTACAGCACCTGTGGCTTACCTTACATGCAGGAGAGCAGTAATTTGAGAAAGGGAAGTCGATGGGAGACTGGCATCTGCTTGCATTCCCCTTCTCACGTTGCTGTTGCAAGGATGCAATTATTTATGTATATCTTTTGCCTTCTGAATGCTGTCAACCACAGTGTGAGCAACGTGTCTCAATGCTGGAGCACTCTGCATTGCTCTCCTTCGAGGAAGGGACACACATGGGGTAGTAGGGTCATGAGTGGTAGGGTTGTGATCACTTGCTTTTTCAAACTAGATGAATTAAAGTAAGCTCCTTGGCATGTTTTGTTGTTAACATGATCCTGTTGCAACTCAGCCTCCATTTCCAGGTGCCGTCCTTGATGCAAATTTGAGGAATCTTTCTTTCCTTTCCTAAAAAAAGCCTACTTGTGGTTTGCAGAAGAGACTTTGGACACTGTATTGGTGACTTTCTGCTGTGAGAGGAATGGTGCTAACCTGGTCCTCTCCAGCCCACACCTGCATTTTCAAAACCATGTGCACTGAAGGTGAAAGTGCTAAGCTCTCAGGAGGTTATGGCTGCCATTACCGGTGGTAGGCTTTTCAGAGAGGAAACAACAAAACAAAAGTTTTTANAAAAAAAAAAAAAAACCACCCATGAACTTAAGGGAGATATGTGGTGAGCTACTTAATGGTCACAGTCTTCTTCTGCCTTAGAAGTTATTCCCCAGATGAATGCTTGCTTTCAGAAGAGCCCTGGGCCTTGGGCTTGCTGGCTGTGCTTATCCTCCCATCTTTGCTTTGTACCAGCTTGACTGTTGGCTGAACTGTGCTACTTAGACCACCTCTGCTCGCTTCATTTGCTCTTCGTTTCCTGAAAGCAGAACAGTGCATATGGTCAGTCCTGCCCTGTATTCTGGTTCATCTCCTGTGCCCCTTGGTGGATAATGAGAATGCTTAGTAGTTGGCAGCAGTCTCTGGGAGATTGAAATTTCTGGGACTGCTTGAACAGCTGCTTTTTCATCTTTTACAGTGAGGGAGAATGATCCATGGAGAAGCTTTGGAGGCATAAGATGACATCAACTGACTTAAGTTAACTTCAGTTTCATTTCTGTTTCTTCAGAGAGGAATCATTCCAGTCTATATAATGCTGTGAGAGAATCTGCTGTCCTCGCCGGAGGAAACCTTTCATGGGCTGGCCAAGCAGAGGAGAGTGTTTTGTGATTGCACTTACTTCCTCGTTTACAGTAAGAGAGTGCAGTGACTGAAAAAGGAAGGGACTGGTTGACCTGAAAATTGGACTTCTGAGGCCTAAGCTCATGTCTCCCACCTGGGGTGACCTTCCTTCTGCCTCTGGCAGGAGAAAATGAGCTCTCTTAAAACCTGCTGGCTCACTGCTCTTAGGGATGTGCTAACTGTTGTGGATCTGAGCTCGTTTCTGGACACCTGATGGCATTCAAGGGGGGGGAAATAGCAACCTCTTTTCATATCTACAAAAGGCGTGAATAGGTAATGAAGTATTCTTCCATACAGAATGACTAATGGGCTTTCATTTAGGCTAACATTTAGGTGCTCTTTTTGATTTAACTTAGAAGGTGGAGTTGCCTGGAGAGGTATTGCTGTTTCACTGTGTAATTAGATGAACTGGTCTGCTCAAGTGCCCTTTGAGGGTGTAACTTCGGTGTTGCTGAACAACACTTTATGTGATCCTAAAATTAATGCAGCATCCTGTAAAACAAGAGAATCTGGACTATTGCATGTCAAATGGGTATTGCTTCTGTGCAGTACTCCTGTGTGGCTTTAAGTGACTGCGGATAAATGGAGGCAGTAGCTTTCAAGGTTATCAATGGTGTCTTGAAATGGCAATTTTTTGGAATGAAAATAGATAAAATGGAATTTATCGGTTAGAAGAGAAGAGTTCAAATTTATGGAGAGGTTAGACCAGTGTCTGTTTGAGCTACTGTCACATTCAGCCTTCTTGACACAAAGATTTGTCATCACATGGTGACCACGTGGGTCGTCTTTTAACTTTTTTCCCTCACTGAGAAAAAAAATGTGCTTTCCTTTTCCCCGTTTTTTTCACTCTCCAGCACAACTATACTTTATCATTGTATCAAGGAAGTTGATCAGACTTCTAGAGAAAACTTAGTTTTGATTAATTGGCAGATGTTTTTGTTGGCTGTGTTGCTGTGTGTTTGTAATCTGTAGTTGACTCCACAATCCTCTGGTGAGGAGAATGAGCTGAATTTCTTGGATTTTCTGAACGCGTCTGTGTTGTACTAGCAGGGGAGGAAACCGTGTGATGCTGTGGGTGTAAAGTCAAAGGAGCTTTAGGTGTTCTTTGGGACTGGGTCTAACATAATCCAGATGGTTGAGTTTCTGCTTATTTTTCTGACATCTTTGCCTGGAGCTTTTTCAGATTGTTTTCCCAAGCGACCAGATGCCAGCGAAGAACAAGGGGATGGTCTTGGAGTTAAGCCGGCTCAAGGCAGTGGTTGGAGGATCTTTGTTCTGGTCTGTCTTGACCACAAACTTCCTAGCAGACCTTGGGGGTTGGGGGCTTGAAGCTCAGTTCTTTATCTTGTGGCTTGTTGTTTTTTTGGCTTTTTTTTTTTTCTCTCCATGAGTAAAATGAGCAGCTGAATTCTCCTTAGTGTTTGTGTTGAATTAACACCCCCAGTAAAGCCTGTAAATAAACTGTTTGTGAGGTTACCAAAATGTCCTGAGTGGGTATCTTGGCTTATTTTTCTTGCAGTACGTTTATTTAAAGTGAATTCTCTATTAAGTCCCAGGAAAGTGGCTCTTTGTTTTACTCCTTGTTTTGGAATGCTATTTATTAGTGATATCCAGAGGGGTCAGCAGCATAAATAATGTTTGTTTCAAGGCTTGTTGGGTGCAAATGGTGGGGGGTTCACGCTGGAGAGGGCTGTTTTGTTTGGTGTGGCTAATCAGGAGTGAGGCTGGAATTGCTCATAGCTGTCATTCAGGTTTTGTTTCAAAGTCCAAGGGCCTACTGGGAAAAACAAAAAGCTAATGAAAGCTGACTGTATTTCAACCCAAACCCTGTGGAATCCAAAATGATGTCCTGACACTCCGTGTATTCTTATTCTCCTGCATTCCCATGGTTACTAAGGTAACAGGTTTTTAGAGGCTTTACATCTTCATTGTCAAGTATTTGCTACACTTATTGTTGCTGTTTGCAGATTAGGGCAATTTAAACAATGCCTTTTGAAATGGGGACCAAAAAATACAAAAAGAAATATAGTAGAGATAGATGTAATGAATCAATTACCTTCTCTCCTTTAAATTTTCAGTGTTACTTCTCAGATGCTGCTTATAAAATACAACATTGGCTTAGCGCATGGATTTTAGGCATGGAGGAATGTCTTCTTTTTTTGAGGCATATTCATTACGGGACTCATTGAATATAGATGTTAAGATTTCTGTCTTTTTCAAACAACAGAGTTGTCCTGAAGAAACTTAATTTTCTATCTGCATCAGGGTATTGTTTCTCTGATTATAATACATCTGAGGCAGTTACCTGAATCTCACAAGCTGTGTTACTTCTACATTATTGCATCACTGAAATCGTAGTTTAAAAATTATGCATCCAGGGACAGATAGGAGAAGACGTTTTTTAGAAAAAGTTTCACTACATGAAGAACTGTAGCCCAGTGTGCTCTATTGATGCTCCTCTGTGTCCATTCAGATCGAGCAGAAGCGTGCTTGTTTGCATCTTCCCTGGAAAACTGCATGGTGGAGGAAATGGTCAGACTTTTTTTTAAATGCATCTTCAAGAAAATGTCTTTTTAATTGTGTTATTTTCTATTGACTTCTAGAAAGTTTGTGATTTGCTGCAGCAAGCATCTTCTGTATCTGTAGTAAGAAAGCTATTTAAAAAAAATTATGGGTGCGAATGTTAACTCTTTAAACTACTGGGGACTTCACATCAAACTGATTTATACATTGACTGAATAATTTTAAGCTTTGTGTCAGTTTTCCTTCTATAAAATGAGGGTAATGCCCAAGTGTGAGTTAGGAGGAAAAACTGTAGGTCTCAGTCCACGTGTATAAAATACTTCGGGGGGTTGTGATGCTGTGTGTGTAAGATTACGTGCTCAGATCATGACATGCAAAGGTAAGGTTGGAGCTCTCCCTGTTAGCAATTCTGATGTTTTGGTTTTGATAAAGCTTTAATTATATGTTTGTGTAATTCTCATCATACATATAAGCTTTAATTAAAGAAAGGATATAATTTGTTGCGTTTAGATGAGACAAGCTAGTGCTATGATTGTATATTTGTAACAGTTTAAATAATTGCTATTTTTTAAGAATGATAGTGTTTATATACAGTTTCACTCATGGTTTTTGGTGTGGTTTCTTTTACCCCCCTCCACTTCCCTTGCCTCCTGAACAGTTCTTGCTCTTTGCCTGCTGCAGTTTAAGAGCTTTTAAAGCAGCGGAGTTGGTTAGCACCTTGCTATAGCTTGGTGCTTGGTGCCTATGGCTTGTGGTGCTAGAAATATGGCGTGACAGAGTTTGAAGAGGCACGGGAGACTTTTCCTAACTGATTTTAGAGCTTCTGTTGATTGAAAAAATATTGCTTCATGCATTGTCAAATCATTCACATCGTGATTTTCGCATTGCTAATAACCGAGTTTGAATATTTTCATTTAACTAACTGAACTGCTTGTTACCCATTCGTGTGTGCAAGCTGGGCTCATCTTTAATTCTGCACAAGCGTTTCTAACTCTGCATTAAAGCTCTTGTTTAGACAAAGTTTCTTTAAAGCAAAATCTCATTTTAAACTGTATCTACAAGGCAGATTCTCTTTCTGAATAAATAATCATACCAAGTAATTTCTAGGAACGGGCAACGCTTTTCCAGTGATAGAAGCAGTGTTTTTCCATCTCTCTTTAAGGTGATTACTCTGGCATAGATTTATTATAAATATTAGAGTTTCTGTGAGACCGAATGTATGAAGTGGGCTTGAGTTTGCGTTTGGGTTGCAGTGCTTTGGAGCTTCCCATGCTGCAGCCTCAGGCATTGTAGCAGGTTTAACGCTGACTTGTGCAGCCCCAAACCATACTGAATGCAGCTGAGGTACGGTATGTGATGAGTCCTTCTGGCTTGACAGGCGATGTTTTTAGCTGAGAACAGTCTTACCAGACTGGGGAAGGTGCAAGTGTTGTTCTCTGTTCTTGAAGCGTAGCCATAGCCTTACACTCCAGAGCTGTTTGCCCACGCACAAGGAGCAGCTGTGGGTGAGGTCCCCTTGCTGCCAAAATGATTCTCCACCTCAATGAGAGTATGCCCTTAGATTACATTTTTTACGAAGGTAGGTTATATAAAGACAACATTTTTGCTTCTCGTTTGCTGCTAAATATAGTCGCTTTGGAAACATGAGCTAGAGGCCCTGTTGAGTGCCATTTTGTGAATGCCGCTGGCCTTGGCTCGCGCTTAGCGAGGCAGTAGCTCCCCGTGTTGGGTTACACCCACCCCTACCCCCGATATCAGCAAGAGGTGCTGGCCTGACGGAGACGAGGCTTAGGGGCTGGCGTGCGGCTTCTCCAAGCGCAGAGCAGATTATCCCAGGAGCAGGAGGTGGCAGATGGGTGGCGGGCCCAGAGGGGTGAGGCGGAAGGCAGACTGAAGTCTTCCCCGCGACGAAGGACAGAAGGGGCTTGGCAAGCAGCTCGCACAAGTGATGGTTTTAAAGTGTTTGTAGGGAAGCCTTTAATTTGATTAGGTCATTTCCTTAATAGTTCTACACGTGTGATTGGTGCGTTGCTCCGGACACAGGTGTGAATCGGCATCAAAACGTCTGCAGACAAGTGAAGATGGCTTCCTCTCTTTATCATAAACTAATTGTAAAAAAGACTGACATGGTGCTGGTAAATGCAAAAAGCTGATTGAGGGAGTGTAAATATGGGAAATATCTGTGCTTCCGTAAGATTCTAGAAGGAATAGTTATCATCTTTCCATCTCGTTTAAAGATGTGTACGGTGCTTGATAGCAATAAGGTATGCAAAAAAAAATAAAGTGTACTTATCTGCCATAAAAATTTAAACTTTAATAAACAATTCTGTGTTCATGGGGTTTTTTGTTGTTGTTGCAGGACTGCTTTTATTTAAATTTCCTGAAAGCTTTGTGTTTTTTTAAATAAATAAATAAAAACGAAGACTCCAAATTTCCCCTTTTTACCTTGTGAAGATTTTGAGATCCGCAGATGCTAGTATTCAGCATGTGGCTGTTGGAGGTTCACTGGGACAAGCTTGTAAATTCCTTAGTTTGGAGGGGAAAAAAAAGTGAGTAAATTGTTAAGATTAAAAGCACTGACTTGGATGCAAAAGAGTTCCCCAAGAACTTGTTTGTTTTAAATAGAAAGCTCTTAGTGCTGTTTTACAAACTTGGAATAATCATTACAGCCTCCTGCCACATTAACTTGTAATATCCTGTGGCAGATCATTTTTTTTTCCATTCTGTAATGATTATTTTCCTTCCCTGCTGGAGGAGGGATGAATGTTAACCCATCCCCGGTGTACAGAGGCTCTCAGAGAATGGATGGACTTCACTGGAGGGAGTGGGGAGGGTTTCTGGGTGCTTTGTGTGTGCGGTGTCATTCCAGATGTAGCCCTGCAGCTCTACAGACCCTGACACTTTGTCAATGGAAACCAGCCCTCCTCCTTCCCTCTTCTGCTTCCCCATCTAACAGACAGGAGTAAATCTTCTGCAAAAATGTATTTTCAAGCCATTTTTTCTTCAATTTTAACTTCTTTTTTTAAAGCAATTTTTTTTTGTTGTTTCTAACGATAGTCTTCATTTTCTTTTTTTTGTTTGTTTGCTTGGTTGATTTAATAGCAATTTGATCCTTTAATCAAACTGCATCATCGTCTCTAATCAGGCAGAGGAAATAAAGGGAGAACTGCAGGGCACAAAATGGTCCTAGAACCAGAAGTGTGGATTGTTTCATGTTGCATCTGTGTGTGCGTACCAAAGTCCTGCACGTATAGATCACAGTGTCCAGTGGAGGCAGATAGGGTTTGTTTCACATCTAGGAAATATAAGTTTACCTGGCAATTTGCAGTAACTATCAAAAAGAAAAAAAAAGAAAAAAGCCTAGCAACAGAGAGAACCTAACCTCCATAAAATTAGTGAGTACAGCAAACCTATGTTTAAGCCAATAAAAGTAGAATGCCCAGTGCATAAAATACAAGTGAGGCTGACAGAAATGCTGCTTTCATTTCTGGGGAAAACAGGGAGTGGGGGAAAAGAAACAAAAACAAATTTATCAGTAGAATTCTTCCTGGAAATACAGTAAGAGAATCTGTGCAGTTAAAATTTCTACTCCTTGCTCTGTTTTCCTGGTTTTTTGTTTCTCTATCTTTCTCCCTAGAACTGCTCTAGTTCTGGGCAAAAGGTTGGTGGCATTGCATGGCTGTGGCTGAACTGTGGGTTGAAGGAGGCTTCCTGGCAGCACGTGGATACCCAGTGCTGTCCCCTGTCCGAGGGTGCTGGGATGCTTGCTGCTGTCTGACCGTGCCGGCAGCAAGGCTGGCACTGGCACAGGTAGGATCTGCTCTTGCTGCTCCTGTTCTTTTGCTAGGGATAAGGAGGTACACCCACACTAAGGATTTCACTTGGAATGCCGTGCAGCCATGCGCAGAAATTGGAGGTGTTACCTGAGCAGATTTCACTAGCTTTTCAGAAAAGTGCACACCTTTGCTTTTTAAAGAAAAAGTGGTTGCCCGGATCCAGAATCTCCGCATTTACTTAGGCCTGATTGTGCAAACACGCTTCAAACAGAGCATGAGACAACATCCTCTCACTGTGTGGAACTTACAGTATTAATTTAAAAAAAAAAAAAAAAAAAAAAAAACAAACACAAAGATAATAGAAACCCTGTTTGGCTTAGGATAAATTCACAGCAAATCTAGTACGCGGTTAAATGGAAGAGCTTTCCTTTATCTAGAAATCTGCGGCCTGTGCTTAAAGCAGATGTGACCGTGCTGTCCTAACAAAGACAGTATTTCATTTCAACAAGGAGCAAGGAGAATCAGTGCATTAGAAAAGGCAAATGTTACATAAGTGGTGAGCAGTTAAAAGTAGATTGCAGGCACCAGATAAGCTTCAGTAATATATACTGTATTAGAGCACGATGCAGTACTGCAAAATTTGACATAAAATATTTTGGACAGGGAAATCTTGAGGACAGAATTCTTCACGTTTTCTTCATGCTGGCCAGATCAGCTCCAAGACTACATCTCTCTCATGTTTGGATCATGTGCCAGACCATTCTCGTAAGAGTCTCATTGCCTAGCTTCTGATAATTACACAAAATAACTGGCACTTCAGCCAGGTGCCTTTGGGAAAAGAATGGGAAAGGATCATTATTCTGAAAATGGATGTTTACTGTAATAATTAAAAAAACAAGCAAACAAAAACCCTGCTCAATCCTGTTAGAGATTTTTATTTACTAAGCTTCAACTTTTGATTTCATTCCTTATTAAACCAGTGGGTCAGATAATACCCATGGGTATGACAGGAGCAGATATTATAAAAATGGAAGTTGTCTTTTGTATGGAAGTTGTAAGAAGCCATATACCAGCATATATAGGATGGTGTCAAAAGTGTACTAGCTGAAGAGCTTGAGCTGTTCTTTTCATTTCACCTGTATTGACTTTCTAATTTTCTTATGACTTGAAAAAGTAAATGAAATAATTGAAACTAAATTTCTCTTAGTATTTTGTCCTTATAGATTAATGTATTTGCATTCAACCAAAGTGTAACAGCATTCAACCAAAAGCACATGAGCTACACAGAATTCTTTATTAGATTTTTTTTTTTTTTTGGTAACATCCATTAAAATGTCTTAGTTTAGAAAACTTTGAAGTGAATACAGGTTGGTTTTTTGTTAGTGCAGTTGTGGACAATATTTGCAGGGAAAATCGTCCTTGTGTAGAAAACTTGACCAATCCATTTGGAATGTTCCTTTTCTGTCAATGTTTTAGATTGTATTTTAAATTCCTTCTGAAAACTTCTCTTTCACGATAAGAAAGAAATATACCCAGTGGAAACCCTTCTCTAGAAAATAAATATTTTTGACAAACTGAAGTTTGTAAATGCAATCATAAGAAGCTCTTACCTTCATACAAGGCATTAAGTGTATGTTCTCAACAACATGATGATCAGTGATTATATCAGAGGAGAGTCTAATAGGTGCTTCGTGTGTATTTTTAGGAATGCATGTGTAATATCTCTGTTTAAATCTGTTTAGAGCTATGTAACTAATGATTCCAGCCTTTATAGAGAATTTGAGAACAGAACTTTGAATGGCTGATTTTATTTATTTATTTACTTTAATGGAAGCTGGTTGAATGCTGTTGTTTTTACACAGCAGTCAGAGGGATTTACATGCCTCTAAGTCCTGCAGGCATAAGGTATTCTCCTTCAGTGGGTTGGATCATATTTACCTCAGTAAGATCCAGATGTGGTTGAACACCAGAGGAAACAGCTGTAGAGAGAACAGCTGTAGTTCAAATGGCAGCTCTGTGAAGTGATTGACTTTTTTCCATGTAGTCATAGGAAGTTCAGGTTTCTGATGCTTCAAAGGAGCTATTCCCATGAGAGGAGGCTCTTTCCCTGAGCAGATAGGCAGCCTAGTGATTTATGCCCATTGACAAAGATGACTGATGAAGAAGCACAGGTGCCGTAGGATCAAGCTATAAACTTCATTCCTGGTGCACTAGCAGCTCTTCAAAATGTTTTCTGTTACCAAACAAGAAGACTCTTGCAGTATAAATAAGCGTTGTGTCTTGCAGTTCATACTGAGGAAAGATTGAATGAAATGTAAGAATATTCTTTGTGTCGTTGAAGTGCTTTTCTCTGATGGGAGAATGGAACACAGAAGTGATTCAAGAACCTTTTTGAGGCTGCAAAATTTTATCCACTTTATGTGTTTTTTTAAGGCAGCCTGTGCTAAACACCTTTTGCTATCAGAAACAGCGATTGAGTAAGATGGATTTGTCCTCAATGACAGTCCATAAATGAGGGATTTATAATAAGCAGTGCAAACCTGTTCTTTGGCTTCTCATCCTCCTTTCCTATAAACTCACCAAAAGTTAAATCCCACTCTCCGTCGTCTTTGTCTTTACCAAACCCTTTGGGTGTGTGCTCCTACGTGAGCCATTTGAATTCTTGATTTGCCTATAAAATCTGTGTAAGACAGTTACACAGCAACAAGCACTTGGAGGGCATTGCTCCTGTTACAGTTCTGCAGAGAATGGTCTTGGGTAGTCAGTGCCGTGATGCTGAAGTGGATTGGAGAGGTGGAACGACTCACCCTGTTGTCTGTGGAACAGCACTTCTGTGAATTTTCAGTGCTGTTTCTAAACAAAATGAAATAATTTCTTAAAGAATGTCTCATTATCAACATGGCAGCTCTAAATTCTGGGTGGGATTTGTAGGCCACGTGGTAAATATAAAGTAAGTCGTATGCTGAGTAGCGTTTTTTGACATTTAGTGCTTCAATAAAAAAGCGATTAAACCTTTTGGATACAAACAATCCAAACTGAATGCATCCAATGTTAGTTAACTATATATATTTTTTTCCATATGTGCTTTAGCCCTTGAGTCTTAGATATGTGGCATATTACAGCCTCTAGTTTGATATTGGTTGAATATCCTTATGGGAGAGCATTTGCTGCTGTTCAGCTCACCAGTACTGTAGCCATTGGAAACAAGGGCTAAATGAATACAAAAGACTGCTTGCAGATAACTTTGGTTTGTAGCAAAGGATACAGTGGAAACCAGGAGGCCAAGGGGGTTGTCTTCCATCTGTCCTGAAGATGCAAAGTCATGCTATCTAAAGGAGAAGAAAGATGACATTGCCCTTTAGCCTGGGTTTAATGTAGGTCAGTTGGGTCACCAGATGACATGACTTTAATGGCCAAACTGCTTTTAACAATTGCCTTGGGCAGTGTTTAATTTCACTGATCTTTGGCAGCCTGCAGGAGAAGGGAGAGGAAAAATCCACCTTATCTTCTGGTTTTCACACGGCGCACGCTCAGCTGTTTCTGTGATCTTTTATGACTGGTCATATGTATGGAGGAACACGTGTCGATGCGATTATCCACGTATGAGAAGTGTCTTTTACTTCCAGACTGCTGCAGAATTGTCAGACCAGTTATTAATTTTTTGTTTTCTAACCTCATTTTCTTGCTGGTAAAAGCCTCAGGGACTGAGCAGACAGAATAACGTCTTTGTATCATCTGTGTAATTGCTTGTAACGTTCTCTTCCCGAAAGAGAGTTAGCATTCAATTACTTAATTCTTGAAGATATCTAAACAAAATATATATTTGTATTTTGATGACTTGGTCCTCTTTCATCCTGAATTTTTTCTACTGTAATCTAATATCTTGTGAACATTTTTTTAATGTGAGATGAAGACACTCTATGGTTAAATACAGCATTGGTTTGTAATAAATCTCATGCTGGGTTCACTAAAAGGTTTGTCAGCATTCTCGGGCTGTTTGACTGCCATATGCAGAATTTCTAGTCAGCTTAAGTCGACCTACGATTTATTATGGCCCTCTCACATGTAGTATTTCCATCCACACTGCGAAGCTCTGTAACAATTAATCACGTACCGTAATAACCGATGAGGAAGGGCAGAGCTGAATTCCGATTGTCCTACTTCATTATGTACCTTAGAAAGTGCATGTGTCTCAGTTGTGTATAGATGCTTTGCATGAGTTATTGCTCAGAAACAATGTCTTAATGTTGTAATAGAGAGTGCTATTAACATGCTAGCTCAGTGGACCATAATAGTGGGAAAAAACAAGACAAAAGCAAATGTTATTAGGGGAAAAAAAAAAGAGAGAACAAAGCAGAAAACACAGTTCTGCCGTGCACATTAATCTTTAGTGTATCAAATTACTGAATGTCAAGTGCAGTTTGTCTTGCTCCCCTTTTTCTCCAAAAACACATTAACATTTGGAAAAAAACAGAAAAGTGATAAGTGATCAAAGGTGTAGAACAACTACTTTGTTAAGGACTCATTAACTTAGCCTGGGAGAAAGGCAGCTGCGGTCCACAGAACACTGTGGGTTGGGTGGTGATGCCTGGTCATGTCTTCTGTGGAAAAAGAACTGAGGAGCATCAACTGAAATCAGTAAGTGCCAAGCTGAAGGCAAACAAAAGGTGGTAACTGCAAGTGTGAGGTGAGCTGTGACACTCCATTTTCAGGACACCAACATGCCAGAAGCTTAGGTGGTTTTTAAAGCAGCTGAACAAATTCACAGCTGCCACTGAAGGAGCCTTGAGCTGTGGATCAGTGGAGGTTAGGAGGTATTCTGGATAATTTCTCCTACAGGAATGTCATGGTTTCTGTATTCTTCTCGAAGTATCTGCTGTTGGTCACTGTGAATTAAGCATATGTGGACTGACATACCATGTCTGATTTTAGGTTGTTCTGACCATCCCATCATTATTCTTTGTTTGCGTGGGTCACCGGGTTGGATGAGGTGGGCTGCGGAAAGCCTTCCAGTTCTGGTCTCTGCTTGCAATGCGTTTTCTGCAGGCAGTGAGCCAGATGAAAGCAAGGTACAGTTTTCTGGACTGTGTTGGTTTTGCAGGTAATAAAACTAAGTATTACAAGCAATTCAAGGAGCACTGGAACTAAATATCTCGTTTCCCAAAGATTTGGATTTCTTAGCTGATAACTCTGATCGAAAACTTTCTGTTTTTGGGACACAGGGTCAGTCTCTCCAGTGTTTTTTTTTCTGTAGTACCCCAAAAGCTGAGACAGAGCCCTGTGTCCTGCCTAACTGGCTAGGTTCCCTCATGAATATTGAGGGGACTAAATATCTTCTGTCTGATTTTTATGGGATTTGTGAGTTTAGAAGGTACTTGACAGAAAACGTGATTACTTGAGCCACGCTTCCCTCAGAACCAGGCAAAAGCAAATAGTACAAAATAAATACAAATAATTTAAAATCCTTCATCTTCTCCCCAAACAGTAATAGTGTAGTCCAAAAAAAGGCCCAAGAATGTTTTATTTTAATCTTTTTAAAGCTTTAAATGTAATGCAACTTTGCTTCAATTTGCATGGCTGTGCACAGGAACAGTGGGGTATGAGGGGGACATCCAATTTTTCTTACATTATTTAGTAACTGACACAGCATGCTGTGTTCTTGCTGGTTGTTAACAGCACGTGAATTATGAGGCCAAAGGGTCTTCCTCATGACAATAGCCAATGTTTGTAAAAATGCAAAGGTCATGATCATGGCTACTTTTTTAAAATGCCAACTGGATAGTGATGACAATTACTGACCTAGGGAGATCTTAAAGGGTTTATTGACTTATCTTCTATACTTCATGAGCAGTGATGATTTCAACACGAGTCTGACATCTGTGCTGTGCCAGCTGAAGTCAGGTTGGCCTCAGATAATTTTTCTTCATCTTTCTGTTTAAAAAAACAAAAGCAAAAAAACCAAGAGACTTGGTTCCCTAACTTTAGTGACGTAAATTGGAATAGCAATATTATTTACCATCTTGAAAAGAAAAGAAAAATCAACTATTTAAAACACATTTTTCCTTTCAGGAAAATTTTGGTTTGCTTCTGAACTTTTGGAGGAAAAAAATACATTTTTTAATTTACTTCCAGACCATATAGGTGAACGTTAATAATATTTGAAAGACAGGAAATGTTATCAAATTTGAATTAAGACTTCTTCAGTTAATCCTAGGCTTTTCAAACAAGGCTTTTTAATGACTTTTGGCTGACAGTACATGAATGTATGTTTTGGATTTTATTCATGGCTTTAATTGATGAGTGATGTGTTCAGAAGATATTCTGGTTGTAGGCAGTGTGGCCGTGCGTTTTAGCTTCTGTCTCCTAGCTCAGGTGTTCAAAATTGCATTTCTGTGAATTTTGAATTGAATTCTTCCATGCATAATCTTACATACGTGTATGTGTACTGGACAGAGTGGGATTTTCGAAGTCGTAACACTGCCATGTTTTAGGCACCCCTTACAAAGCTTAAAAATTAGAAATGGAGAAAAGAAGAGAGGGCCATTATTTGTTTCTTTGGAAACCATGGTTTTCAGTTACTGCACTGATGGCTTTTGGAGTGGTAAAAGACTGGACTGGTACTTGAGAGAGGGAGCACAGGTCGCCTCACCGCGCTGAGTCACAGCACTAGGAAATGCATTTCCTTGTAGCCTGAGAAGACAAGAGGCATTAGATGACCTAATCTTTTTCATCTTGAATTTTGCTCTTGTGACCGTTTTCTTCATTGCCAAGACTAAATGTGGAGGCCAGCTTTTTATTTCTTTTTACATGGTAACGTTTCAGCAGTGTAGAGCTGGTTCGTTTGAGCCTCTCTGGATCTGTGCCTTCAGAAGAGTGTATGGGAAGGGTGATACTGCTGTTTGATTTTATCAGTTTACAAAGCTATTGATTTGTTACAAAAAAAGATGAACTTTCTTTGCTTTGTGATGAGAATGTTTGTCTCGAAAGAGACTGGAAATTATGCAGTAAATGACTTTGGCAGTGAATGGTAAATAGCAGATTCACATGATCTTTGTCACAAGTTAAGAGTTGTAAAGGGGTTGGTCTAAAGCCAGATGTGTCTGTGAAGAAGTTGAGTGTAAGCCTGAAGTTCTTGTCTGAGTCCTTTTGGGATTTGGAGGGAGTGGTGGAAGGATGGAAGCTAAAAGTCTTACCAACGTTAAAGTTGGCAATGAAAGAAGAGCAGCTTTGAGAAACAGATGAAAGGAACCCCTGAGAACTTCCGGTTTCGACAAAGATTTGTTTATTTATTTAGTAATTACAGATGAAACTTTTAATGTAATCTGTTAAGCTTTGTAAGTAGTTTCTGTCGTACAGTTTAGTGTTCCAGTGTTTTACCAGGCTCTGGTTATTTGTGTGAAGCTTGTGCTTGCTGAACAGCTGTCAGACTACTCTGTCCCCATAGTTCAGTCGCAGTATTTGGCAGTTCTTGGCATTGAGCATACAGATGAAACAATTGCTTTGTTTGCAGAAGGGGAAACATTGGAAGATCACTGATCTTTCTTGCTTTTTTTTTTTTTTTAATTTTCTTACAGCCCCACACTGTAATTACTTTGCACTTGGCAGGAATCAATTTTATCTTGACTTTGCATCTTAGCTGTCCCTTCAGAAGTCAGCCAGGGCTATCCAAGTTAAAAGCCAACATTTCTGGCTAATTCACACTCAGAAACTTGCTGGTGGTGAGCTGCTAAAATATTGCCTCATGACCCTGTTCCAGCCCGCAGCTGTGAGGGATGGAGCAGGACTTGTGCCTGCCGTTGTACCCCTGGCCCTCATGAGCCATTTGAAGCTCAGGCACTGAAACTGAGGAGGCTTCTAGGGCTTAGTGTGTGTGTGAGTTCACTGGTTGGATTTAGGCAATGTGTGGGTATGAGCTTCTTGACTTAGATGGTGAGGGTATGGAAATACTTGTGAGGAATATAAACAAGGTAAAGGAGATTAGGCTGGTTGTCCAAGAATCTGAGGGTTTGGAAACTAAGGAGGAAGTGCATGCCAGAAAATACTGAGATTGGCTTGATTAGGAAGGAGGGTATGGGAATCAGAAGAAACAAATGATGGGGTCACTGAAGGCAAAGGTAGGTAGTGACACTGAGAATACTATGTCATGGAGCCTGAGAACTGATGAAGTTAGGGGAAAAACAATCTGATGAAGGGAAGTGCTGCTGATGAGTTCAGGTGTTAATGTGGGTTGGTAGGGAGCCTTTGGATGGGACAGAGCTAGAACTGGGATGAGGATTATATGGGACAGCTGTGACTGTCTGGTGCGATAAATTGGACTACAGCTGGAGAAACCAGCTGGGAGAGGAAGCAGGGGCTGTTAGGTCAGAATAATTACATTTTCATGGCACCTCATCCATTGTAATGCCTAAAACGGAATAGGAAGATCTTGGTTTTTTAACCTCATCATTCTTTTGCTGTCAGTATATCTCTGAAGCCTGTTGACTGACGAAGCCCTGCCCCACTGATAGTGGTGTGTGTGTGTGTGGAGCACCATGACCTGAGGGGGAGCTCCAAAGCCCTTTGCCACTCTGCAGATGTGGGAGAGCCAAACACGGCAGCGCTTTGTGAGCTGTAGGAATAGTCGCACTGCTGCTTAACTTCTGCTTGTCTTTGTGATGACAAACCATCAGCCAAACCCCTCTCCATCTGAGGTTTCAGTATGCCAACAAGCAATTCTGTGATCACTGCTGTGGCTGGGGCATGGCGGGCTTGGCTGAGCGCCTGGGTCAGGCCGCTGCTGGGGTAGAAGCGGGTCATGGGCAGGGGTGGGAATAACCAAGGTCAGGGACCAGAGAAGCACAAATTAATGCATTTCAAGGGCAGGGCAGGGGTAAAGGAGCTAAGCCATGATGTGGAACAGAAGAAGTTGTTGCATGCCAGAGAAAACATCAAAGCCTGCAGTCTGGGGCGAGGCGGAGGCCAGACTCAAACCCTGCACCAGGATGCAGGAAAGGAGCCCGAAGAAATGGGCTCCTTGGGAATGAGTCCTCAGGCATCAGCAAACAGGATCAGTTTGAGGAAAACTGGTAAGCTCCTGGAAAGCCTTCTGCAGAGACAAACCCGCCACTTTGTGGCTGTGTGGCTGAGCGTGGGGTTTCTGCCTCCTCTACCAGCCAAGCAGGGGGACTCCCTTCAATCCCATGGAAAAATCAAACTGAAGCATAGTCCTGTAAGTGAAGATAAATTATGCTGTCCGACTTACTGCAAATGCCCAGGTATCTGTAAGACAGTATTGTACAAATGGGTTCATACTCTGTAGCATCACCTTTGCTTTGTCAAAACAGGGACACAAGGAAGAAAGATGTAGCTACGCTGAAATTGCGTCCTGAGCAAATTAAATAAGAGTAGGACTCATAGTGAAGAAGGTCCTGATAATGCTGTTAGAAGACAAACGTTGGTTGTCTGGTAATCAATTAAGCCCCTAAGTTACCAAAATTTCTTCCTTTCTTTTCCCCTGCCTTTGCTCAGCCCCACTGCCAGCACCCTAGGAGGAGCCTATTCATATGTAAAGCTTCATTCTTCTTGCAGGACTAGTATGTAGTGGTATCCTTATGGACCATGTTGGCAGGTTGTGAAGGGGCACGTCAAAACTTACAAGTTTTATCTTTTTTTCTGCCCAGTGTGTTTGTCTTGCCTGTTTTTGGTGGAGGAAGCACAAAGTATAGCGCAGGGTGGAGTGGTGAAGGAAAACAGTGTGAAGGGAAAATGTAGTGCTTGACTTCATATTTTTTAATTTTATTTTTAATTTTAAAGCTTGTATTTGATGTTTTGTCTAACACGGAATTTGGATTCTCCTCAGTGTCCCTCTACTCCCTAGACTGTAGAAAAGTGCTGTTTATCAGGAAGCAGTCATGAGCAATGACAACAAACTTTTTGGGCTTCCACCCAGGCTGCGAAGTAATAGTTTTATTGATTGTAAAATTTATGAAAATATTCAGAGTACTGCCAGTCTACAAATTTCTTAAGTATGCAGACATGCAGTTGGTAGGACTGCTTCGTGTTGTTTCATTCTCCCCTTCCTTCCCTCCCACTCTCCTTTTGGTTTACCAGTAACTCTGATTCTCTTGAAAAATTTCTTCCTTCCCCACCCAACAAATGCTTTATAGCTGACAAACATAAGCCATTTCCTAACCTTATCCTCTTTCTACGGAGGTCATAAAAATTGCTAATGCAAATGATGTTGCCTTCTGTTGTGCGCTTCTAGAAGGAAGCGGATCACTGCGGTTTATGGGGTACTTACCCCTTTCGGTACATGATGAATGGCTCACTCCGAGTGATGTTTCCTCACTGATTTCCTACTATTTATCACCAGAAAAGACAGAGCAGGCAGAATAGCGTTTAAACATGAAGTTGATTTTGAAGATGACATGAAATTTCACTGCAGTGTGAAGTCATGGCAATAGAGCGTTTGCTGTAGCAGAGGAGCAAAATACATGAAGTCAGGTCTTTAAATTTGGGACTGTATTGCAGTTTTGCTGCCTGTATGACTAGCTTAGATTTCATTGACGTGCCAGTCTTTGGATACTTCAAACAATTACAGCTCCACAAGAAGCAAAATTGTTTAATTTTGCAGTGTTGATGTTTAAACTTGTTTGCATTACTCATTTTCACAGAATCCTACCTTGGACAACTAGCTAGCAAGACTGAGGCTACACAGGCTAGAAAAAAAATAGGGTGTTTCAGAAGTTACTTTGATAGCCACTGTTGCAAATTGGTTTACCTCTGTATAAACCTGAATTTTGAAGAAAACACGCAAAATGAAACTGCTTGTTGAGGTGAAGTGTACCCATTTCAGAGGGCTTGTAATAATTTTAAATTTCAGTATGTAACAGCACAGCTGTCAGTTTTCTCTTGCATTATTTGTTTGCTTTTGTAGAAAAGTGGTGTTAGGTTTACTCAGTAATGTAAAAAAAATCTCTGTTTTCTTTGGACTTGTGAAAACATGAGATTTGTGGCTAAACTTTGTTTTCTTTCTGTTAAGTGCTCATATTTTCTGGATTAAAACTATAACACAAAGAATCTGCAGACTTTCAAGTCTGTTCTGTTTTAATTTTTCTCATTTTCTGAAAACTGTTTTGGGTAAATCTATGAACAATGTACGAGCCTGCACATCGGTGACTGGAAAAAAACATTTTGTATCATCCACTTCCTTTCTAAGCATGATGGAATTGATCTTCAAATACCCGTAGAGTAGACACACAGCAATGTAGTGTGAGAAAAAACAGAGAATATCGTAGCTATTCACTTATTTGCACAAGTTCTGTAAACTAAGAGCACTTTTCTATAAAACCATTGGTTTCCAGAATTAATATTAGAAAGTGTACCATGCTTGTTTCTCCCTGTCCGGCTGCAGTTACTTTCAAAAGAAGGACTCCAACATTTGTGCGAGGGTTCTTCACGTAAAATAGCAACAATGAAAATAGTTACCAGCCTTGCAGAACACTGGATGGTGTTAAATCCATTGAGTGGGGTAAATGTTGCCCTCTGAAGGGTGACGTCAATTCCCACAGCGTTGAAGTGGAGCCAGGGCAGTTGGTGACTAATCTACCATCTCTTTGGATGGGGATGTTCATTGGCCAGATACCGAGTAGTGTGGGATTTTATGAAGCATGGCTGCAGCTTTACATCTGTGTAATACCGGAACTTAACAGATAAATGGAAACATACCTTCAAAAATACTTGTTGGAAGGCAAGGAATAAACTGTATATTGTTACTTTCGGCCTGTCTAAGGATAAGGGTGGGAAAAAGCGAAGGAAAAATACAGCTGTTTCTCTCTGCTGTACTTCATCTCTATGAAAAACAACCGTAATTCATTTCAACGTATCTGCTTTTATTTGTAACTTAGTGTTTGGTGTACATGCTTGAGTGGCAGAGAACAAAATGTACTTTTTGAAGATAAGAAATGTTTTAAATGTTCATAATGAGAACAGCATGCACCGAACGAGCACAAATCATTCAGACACTTCTTTAAATTTCAGATGTTGAATTTAAGTGGCTTCAAATTGGGTTGAAGTAATAATACAAAAATACACAGATTTTTTTTTTCTAAATCCAGCTTTTATGGTTGATATTCTTATCGCATATGAAGCGGCTGCTGATGGCAAGCCTTGAAGTGATTGGCCCAAAATCTGATTCTAACAGTGGTTTGGGATGAACTGTTCCCAGTCCTTGCTCTTCTAAGCCAGCCTCATCCCTGACAATGGTGGAATCATCTGTACTCAGTCTCAGCTTTTGCTGTTGTTGATGACATGGCATGCACCAAAAATACCAAGTGTAGAGATCCTGACAGCTAGACAAGAGCATCCAAATCCTGATAGTCGAAGAGAGGTGATGGGCACATGGGTAAGGTCAAAACAATGTTGCTGTTCCATGGTTTGAAATTGCTCGTTCATATTTTACACTCACTGCAGCAACACTCACTGAGAGCAGTAGAACTGTGACGGAATTTTTGTCAAGTTACAGTTGCTACATGAGAGTTCAAACCTATTCCATGTGCATCTTTACCTCTTTCTTTCCTGCCTTACTGTTGTTAATATGTGGACATAGGAACTGAGCATCACGTTACCAAAGATCTGGTGGAGGTTCTTCAAGAATTTTAGAAATGCTACCAAAGTCTTTTGTGACCTTTGCAGTAAATTTTGGCAGAGCTTCATGGAACTGTAGGCCTCAATAAAAAATATGTACCCAAATTATTAAAACTATGTGCGATAAATAGATCGGCAGAAAACTTCTTGTGGAGCTTTGGATATGATGGACTCTTTTCTTTTGTCAAATTGTTTATACTAGTAATCTTAAATTGTAAATTAGTATTTTGTAGAGAAGGGCTGGAAACATTTGTGTTACTGTGCTGTTTGTCTTTTAGACAACAGATGTGGGAAAACTTGAGGAGTCACGCTTTCATTGTCAGCAACTAAAAACCCTTTTGTAGGGTTTTCAGTTTTGTGGGGAGAGGAATTAAATGGATGATTTAACAAGGCTGTGTTATCTCTAACTACCACTATACTTGACTTCTGGTCCTGGTTCAAAGTCTTATGTTACTGTAGTCTAAAAAACATTGTTTTTTTCCATTGAAGCTGAAAGCCTGAACAGAGGTTTCTGTTGTAAATGAGGATTGCTTATTGCTTTGAGTTTCAGAAAGATGTGTCATTTAATCCACGCTAACTGTGTGGCACAGAGAAGAGCTCTGCTGTTCTTCCTTTCCTAAGTGCCAAGTTACACGTTTCCAGAAGGCGCAGCTCTAGCTGTAAGCAAAAGGTCGGGGGAACTTCAATGGAGAGTGCTTTCCTCCAGTCTGTTCCTCACCACCTACCGCAATTAAATACTGAATAAAGCTTTTACATTTGCTTTTTTTGTTTGGTTGGTTTTTTTAAATCTGTTTTAATTGTTGTTTTTATTATTGTTTTTATCTGTTTATTCTACGTCTCGTGTTTTTTCTTTTTAGTTTTCTGCTGTATCTGAAGCAAGTTGCTTGATTTTTTTTGTGTTGTTTGCTTTTTTTTTTTTAGTAACTTCTAGTTTCCCACCATTTTTCTTCTTTGTGATGAAAAGCCAAAACTTTAGGCATGTAGATGAACTGGCAAAGAAGAAAAGTTGCACAACCCATCATTAAACTTCTTCATCACTGCCACTCACCTCCAGGACCGAAATGCATGCTGCTTCCGAAATCACAAACTAACAAGTGTATCTGTGTTTATCACATGATTTTTATTGCTGGACATCAGAACTGTAATCCATCCAAGAAGATAATTTTATGGGGTGACTAAGTTCATAACAGCTTGTTCACCAGTGTGGCCATGGAGAGTTCCTTCTTACCATGAAGGAAAACAATTTATAATGTCCTACAACCAACTGACTGGTGAAAACCCACTCCAAGGGCCAGTGTAGAGAAGGCATCAGTCAAAATGCTGGGTTTTGGTACTCCAGAAGTAATGCACCTTCTGGCTGGAGCTTCTCTGCTGGGATCAGCTTTCCTTTTCATGTTTTCCAGGAGGCTGCAGTACCACAGTACCACGTGTATTCCTAGCACAGCCCTGAACCTATTCGCACATCAGATATAGTGGCATTGGTTTACAGGCCAAATGGACCTCATCTTCCCTAACAGATTCCTCATTCCTAGAGGAGAACACCTTGCACTAGAGTCTGCTGGCTGGTGATTAAGTGCCCAGGTGACACACAGTGCAGAGAGCAAAAATTGTTTTGTACCTGCTGTTGTGACAGTGACTGCCAGCAAGAAACACCCACAGACCCGAGCTCCAGGAATTCAATCTAAATGAACGTGCATCTATTAAGAACATTGTATTGAATGTATGCAGGGGGAAACCACCACTACCAAATGTACCACCTTTCTTCTAAATCTGCGTTTGCTCAAAGTTATTGAATGTCCTGATGTAACCTATGGTCAGATCGAAGACGCACCTTCCTGCTTTTTCTTAATTGCATCCCTCCTGCAGTGCACTATAAAAGTATCCGTGCTTGACTTTACGGAAGGCTGCTGTTCGGCAGGCACTCCCCAAGGCAGCAAGAAGCTGCATGTGAGCTCTCTGCTCCCCTTGTCAGAAGAAGGTGCTGGGGGAGCTGCGTGCAGCTGCATTTTGCGTCTCAAGCTGCCTCTGGCCCAGATATCTTCCCTGCACATGCAGGGCAAAGATAGAGCCTAGTTCGGGCTGTAGGTCAATTGCATGCTGCCTTAACAAAAGAAACAGTTTCAAAGGCACAGCTTATCTTAGTGCAAACTGCTGCAGGTCCCAGTGCTTTCCCATTCTGCCGCTGGCAGGGAACAGCTCCATTGCTTTCATGCATGTAATGCAAAATTCAGCAGGCAGACAACAGGATTGTAATGTTTGTTGTTAAACTTTGCCTCCAGCTGACAGATTTCTAGCTTGCTTTTAGTCTTCCCCTATAAGAACGATAAGAAAGAACTGTCAGAGAGTGCCAGGAGTTCTTGCACAGCTGAAGCTTAATAGGAAATATTTCTGTTTAGACCTCCAGTGATCTCAAATGCGCATAATCTATATGCGCAAATATCTCAAAAACTTGTCCAGTTCCTGTGGTCCATTAACACCATGTAGGGTGCCATAGCAGTAAGCATTTAATAAGTTCTTGCCACTGACTTGACAACACAGAGTGGTCAGCTGAGGGGCAGGCAGCTTTTATGGACAGAAAGCTTTGTGATCCCCTCTGCTCTGGGGAACTTGCATTTGGCTGGCATGGGCACTGGTGGGGTTATAGTTTACAATCTGCTTGTTTATTTTTTTCCCCCTAGGTTTGACTCTGCATTCCCAGCCAAGAAGAAGTCTCATGCCAACAGGGTGGGAATGCAGTCCAGGAACAGAAGCACTGTTATTTCTGGCAGCAAACAAGGCAGCTTGGGCATGAAGGAAGGCAACTTTTTTTGATAGCCCGTACTGAGAGAGAGGGGAAGAAAGAGGGAAGCAGGCTGATGCCTATTTTTGCATCCCTTGAAACAAGATCTGCATTATGGGTGCTTGATAATTCTTCTGTTTCTTCTATGTGAGACGACTGTGGAAGAATCCCAGAGATAACTATCTGGGGAGGGGAGCAGGACAGCTGCAAAAGATAGATTGTTGAAAGTGGAGGCATCAACCAAATCTGCTAGCAGAGTTTTTGTTTTTCTTTCTGGTTTATGGTGCCTGTGGGCTCTGGACTTTGTCAGAAAATCACTTACTATCTTGAGTAAAATATGTATCTGGTAATTTATAATTACTTTGAGAGTTATTTACTACCAATTAGGATTTCATTGCCATTCTTGCTTGCTCTTATTTCGTGGCTGTACCCAAGAATAAAAGTACTTCAACTCTGAAATCTACCCTGTTCTTCACAGTTCTGCATGTTTTCAGCTTTGGTAGGCTTTGACTGGAAGTGAATAGATAACAAAAGAAATTGAGGGCTTTTTTTTTTTTTCTTCCTTTTTTTTCTTTTTTCCCCTCCAGCCTTGCACATAACAGAACTATCAGCATCTGTGACAGCTGTGGCAGTGACTCTGGCAGGGCCCAGAAGTGCTTCTTTCTGCAGGCAGGAGTGAGGTGACACAGGTCCTGATTCTGCCCTCTTGGAGATTTGCCACTGATGTAGTTGACGATGCAGCTAGATTCCACATTTCCTCTATTAAGTAATACTTAGTGCTTACATTCTCATAAAGTACCAGTAAAGAATTGGGAAGATCTTTCTCCAGGCTGTGGCCTGCAATATTCTCTGCAGAAAGAACACGCAGTTTCTTGCTCTGATATAAACAGCGTTTAACCTACAGACAGCCCTGGCCTGCTTGGTATCCCCTCACATTTCATGCAATTTGTGGAAAGAACACTGCATTCATTCTCTGAAGTGCTGATTTTAGTGAATTCATTTTAGACATCAGAAAGAGTGACTAGACTTTTTGGTGTAACTGAGCAAAAGAAGAGTGCTTTGAGAACTAATCAGGGCCAGATACCACGAACAATTATTTGTAAGGTGTGTGTGGAGGGGTGAGTTCCAAACTAAACGGTCAAGGATGCAGTGGGGCAGATAAACCCAGGGTTGTTGAGACCCTGTGTCTTGGATGAAGCTGTCTTTCTTGGCAGCTTTAGAGTGCAAGCAGACTCTTGTAGGCTTTTCTTCAATGGTTACATTTGTGAGACAGAGGTCTGTGCAGATTGTGGCCTGATTTATATTTAAAATAGGTCACCAAGAACTGAGTCAGACTTCCCTGGCTGGGAGCAGTTGCCAGAGTGCCATGCTCTGCTCCTCTCTGACCTGGACTGGTTTCCTCCGTGACCAAAAGTTGACAAAGAATTGGAGCTTTAAGAGGAGTGAATAACATCATTTTCCCCCTCTCTGTGAGTACAGAAAAGAATTAAATGGGCATGTAATTATACCTAAGTCTTTGCCTTATGCTTTTCTTGGGGAGGTGAGGGAGCTGAGTGGAAGGGAACTAAAAGGTAGGTGCAAATATAAGAAATGTGCATATAAAATAAAGATATGTATGTGTATAGGAGAAAAACAGCCTTGTGCCTATTAAGTGCTTTTAAGAAGTGTTCAGAATGTTTTTCTTTATGCAAGGATGTCTGTGGTGGGTTACAGCAAATCAGTGTCCCCAAAGATGCGTTACTAGGATGGAGTTTGGTTTGATTTGTAGTATATAGTATCCTTCTTCAAGAAGGCACTTTTTATTATTTTCTCTTTAAAAAGTGCGATTCCTTGCAATCTTAACAAGTAAATATGTTACAACTTGGGAAAGGTAGGAGAAGAGGAGGCAGTTGAACTGTATTATAAGAAAAATAATGTTATTTCTATAAATTAGTTGTATCTAGCAGGCCTGTGACTGGGAGAGGAGGAACGGAGACGTGGGTGTGTGATCCCTCTCACAAAGGAGACTGAAAATGGAAGCAACCATAATTTAGGTCAGAAAATATGCTACGTGTAAAACTTTTATTTTGAATTTCTCCTCTTTCGATGTGTAGTCATGCTGACTCTGTCTCTACAATTTATCTGGATTTTAACTCAGGTCAGTGTAATTAGCTAACTTTACTTATTAGCCTGAGCTGACTCTCGCTGTACAATGGTTGAATTGGTTGCCATTATATTTGTTTAACTGCTCTAAAGTAAGTTTCTGACAATAGGTTCCTGCACTTAAATAGCACTGTGGAGCACTGGTGCCCTATCAATCATTCAGACCTTTCCCTCCTGCTGTCTGCCCTGATAGACAGATCTGCTGATGTGGGTACTCTGGAAGAAGAGATCAGGAAGAAGGGATGATGGATAAAGACCATCTCCTGTCTTGAGAGGAAATCAGAAAAATCCTTTCTTTCACTGTCAATAAGCTGCTTTGTCAAGGTGTCAGAAGATTAATTATGCTCATGCGAGGAGGGAGAACAACTTTTTCCCCCTCTCATTTTGGTGTAATAGGGTGGCATTCTTCTGAACTGTGACAGAATTGCAAAGAAAGAGGCTTAAGAGATTTCGGTGCTGTAACATCGCTGTCCTGTAAGCATTTGTAAAGCTGTTAGGCATACATCCATGTTACAGTGAGCTTCTGCCAGTAATTGACTGATCAAAGTATTTGCTTCAAGTGCACTACGGGCTTGATCCCATGAAATATTTGGTACTTACCACACTGAAGTCTGTCAGCATTGTGGGTATTTCAGGTTTTATAAAGATCAAACTTTCATGGAAGAGATGCAGAAAGCCTTTCCATGACACAACCATGAATGCAAAAGCATGCAACTGTGTGTTAGTTTCTGAAATGTATAAATCTTTAGTAAAAGGGGAAATCTCCAATATGTGATTGTGGAATATTTTTTATTATTTTTTATTAAACTCTGTTTAATATTTTATTTTACCATTGCCCTTTTGCGTGTTTTGAATAAAGTAAGTATAGAGTATAATAAAAACTGAATCATCTTACGTCTTAAATTAATATTTTAGCAAAGAAATAAACTAAGTTGATTTGAGTTCTAAACAGAATAGGTTTAAGTTTAAAAAAAAGTTAAAAATCAGGGACCTGGGAAAAAAAACCAACTCATTAAAATGTGAGGCCATTTTGACTATGTCACTTGAGATACCGAGCAAATCTCTTCAAAAATTCTTTCAACATTGCAACAAATTATGTCAGTGAAAGGACTCCGTCAGTCTGGCGTGCACTGTGGCTTAGTCCTGTGCTCAGGTGGACAGCATTTTTTGCAATATTTTTTGTTGATTTTCATATATATACACATTTCTTAACAGTTAAGCCTTAAATTTGTAGAAGGGAATTGGCAACTTAAAGAGCCACATCACTTTTTTTAGTTGAGTATCTCTGAAATAGCTTTTCTGTTTTTAATGTTTGCAACACTGCACTATGAACAGTGGTGTGTTTTTTATTAATTTTTATTTTTTTTATTTTTGATGCCTGTGCTTCCCTTCAAATTAATATCACTTTAAAATTGTTGACCTAATTTAATACGCTATAGTTGAAATCGTGACTAAACCAACATTTTAAACATGGATGTGCCTGACCTTGAAATGCTGCTGATAAAAGCTAATGCTGTTAAATTGCATGCCAAATTAACCCTCATTTCCAAATGCTTTGTGTGTGCGTTTCCTGTAGGATAGGCTTTGATCCTACAAAGCAACACTTCTTTTACAATCAGTTATTTTTTAATGAAGGAAAATCAATGAACAAGTTTCAATGTCTGATTTCAGTGGCAGAGAAATGAAATTGTTTGGGTTTTTTGGTCCCTCTGCCACTGTACTTTGTCTACTGTATTGAATGCCTGACATGAATCATTGCCTTGGCGTGGAGGTAACACAGCTTGAAACTTTATTTTTACATGTGTAAATCTCTTTTAAAGATCACAAGTTCACATGAGAAAGGCACAGGAAACTGGATAATGGAGTGGACAAGAAATAACTTCCTGAAGCAGCTTTTTTTTTTTTTTTGAAGTCTTACTGAACCTTAGCATCAATAATTTTTTTTTTTTTTTAGTCTGATTTGAGAAGAACATTGCTTGTCTCACAAATATTTGTGTCTTGAAACGTCCAATTTCATACCATTTCAGCAGTTGGAGCACAGCCTCTTGTTTTGTGTTTATTTTAAATTCAGAAGTCACACTGCGGGAGCATCTGCACCCACAATCTGGTTTTTCATTTGCACCTCTTGAGGAGCAATGGGCTTTGTGTGGGATGTATCAGGACGTAAGGATGTGCCTTCCTGGCCTGCTGGGCCTGTGTGCATAGTCCAGCGGTGTAAACTCCCACCGAAATGGGACGGACAGGCATCTGCAGCAACTGTTCACATAGCAATACTGGCTTTTGCTACTTTTAGTCTGCTGAAGACCTAACATGTTTTCATTTTGAACTGAAAGTGCATCTTTTTATCCTCTGACGAGCGAGCCACTGTCTGCATAAGTTCATTTGAAGAGGATATTATCCTCCTGTGTGAACTTTGGAGGGAAGCACTCACAGGCCATAAAGTGAATCACCCATCTCCCCAGGCTCGAGCCGAAGCCTTGGCCTGTCTCTGACATCTCCTCAGGGACGTCCAGCCGCCAGCCTCAGCTTGGTGCAATGAGAGCACATAGTGTCCTCCCTCCCACGTCCCTTCTCGCCCCCGAGCCTGTGCAGCCGGCTGTGGCAGAGCCTTTCTCTCCGGTGGCCCTGCTGGGGTGGCTTTGCTCTTCCATTAGGGGTGGAATCACAGGTTTTCACCCCCCACCATCGCTACGCCAAGCTCTTGTTCGCTGGCCTGGACAAGTAGAGGCTAGTGCCTGCTCCGTGTTTTCTGAGCCTGTCACCTTGATTGTGTTACCTTTCTTTTCTTGCATTCCTCTGCTGCTGTTGTCTTGTCTTTATAGTGTTGAATCTAAGCTCTTTATCTTCTCTTTCAAGGCCCTCAAATCCCTGAGGTTTTTTTTCTTCCCATTATCTGCCCCTTGTCTCTCCGTGTTATTGAGATGTCAGCCCCTGACCCATTCAGCCTGTGGTGCCTAATGGGGCAGACACAGCCGACCTTGATCTAGGGCCAGCCTGGCTCTGGGCTTGGGTTTTTGCGTTATTTGGTGTAGTCCAGTGCCTGCTCCTCTGAGCCTGGATGAGGAGCCTGATGTTTCCTCCAGGAAAACCTAGAGGCCATGTTTTGAGCTGGTGCCAGATTGTGGGGATTTGCAGCAGCATGAGTGGAAGTGTGGAGGGCCTTTCCCTCTGAGGGAAAGGTGCTCCTGAGGGAACGGGTGGAGATGGCAGCACCCGGGGGGGTGGTTGGGGAGGGATCTGGAGGTCTCATCCAGCTCCTCATCTCAGCAGTGTTATCACCAGCCCTCCTCTTTGAGGAGTAAAAATAGAGTGGTGGGGGTATAGGTAAAGATACTGTTGTATTATGACTGCAGGAACCTTAGGAGGATGCTAATAGGGAGAGGAAGAGATGAAAGCTTGGTTACTGTTTCAGCAGCATTTCTCGGAGAATTTAAGAGCAAATGAATTCTGCTGGAGTGACCTATTTTTCACCTCTTCATGGCTTTTGAAAGCCTGTGTTCCCTGAGCCTCCACACAAACACTTACCCAAATAATGAAAAATCCAAGTGCACGCGCTCCAAGGGACAGTTAAGCACCACTGCTGTTATGTTAGATGGCTGTAGTTCCTACGGAAAATGGATTTTTTTTTCCCCATTTTAATAGCTTTACAACACTCTCAATCTATCCAGAAGGAAGATGTAGCAACTCCTGAATAACTAACTAGAAGCTTTTTGAAGCAAAGAACTTTGGTGTTACTCTCCTTTTGCATGTTTACCTGTGGCTAAGGGTTTTGTTGGAACCCAAAAAAATACTTACGGAGGCATAAAATATCCAATCTTGCTAAGACCTGTACTTTTCTGTAGAAATACGAGGGAATTGAAGATGCTATTTTTTCTTTTTCAAAATTAGGTCTCCAACAGATAGAATATGAGCTTCAAGAGGGAGTATTCTGGGAAGGAAGTGAACTTAAGAAAAGAGGGCAATTTAGTAAGAATGTTTTAACCTTGCTTTTAGCACAAAATATTTTGGTTACGCTTGCTGACCCAGTTGCTTCAATGTCGTTGCAGAGCATGCTTTCTCTTTGATTTTTTTTCTTCACGTGTTCATGTAGAAGGAGTAATCTGCAACATTTGCCTGATATCTGACATCAGATAGAACAGTTGCATCTCTGCTTCCCTTATGAGAGTATTTCCATATGTTATTTCTTACAGTTTGAGAAAGATAAGAGCCAGTGTTTTTCTGCTTTGGTAGATGAATGACTGTGAATGATACCTTGCAATAAAATCAGTGTTTCGGTGCTGTTCCTGTCAGGTCTGTTGTATTTATCGGCGAGGAATCCCTGAGCACAGGCTTGTTTTCTGTGCAAACACTGGGAGAATGTGGGGACCAACAAGGTTGAGCTGACCCTACGTGCTGGCCTGTTCCGTGCCACTGACTGACATGTTTCAAAGGTTAAACTAACTGGGGATGAAATGTAATCAGTAGTGCGCTGGATCCTTTCCAGATCACACTGGAAGGGTGCAATAACCAGCACTGTTAGCTTTGGGAGAGCAAGAGAGACAGAGGTCATTACCTGTATGGGTCTGAGCACGAGGAACCAACTGTCTTTTCTGCTACCTCCCACGTCTGTTTATTTAAATCTTATCTGGAATTGTTATCCTGCTGGCCTCTGGTTTTCCAAAAAGAAAAATGGCTGTTTATTCTTCATACATAGTAATTTTCATCTTTCTGCTGATTTCTTGCAGTTTCCCCAAGATCTCAAACCCTGACTTTAGTGTTGGGATCTGGACCAACATTCAGGAAGGTGAAAAAAGCTGCAAGAAAGAGTTGCTGCTTTTCAGATGGCAGCCAAAAATAGGCCAGGGTAAACCAGACGATACTCTAAAGAGAGAGTTGTAGTGCACCAGAAGAGAGGAGATGATCTTGGTAAAGCTTCCTTCTTTCAGTAGTTGGTAGCTAGGAAAAGATATCGTTGGAAGCTGGTGAGGGATGGGAGAGCAAGCGTGGGAGGAGGAGGTGGAACAGAAGCAACGAAGTAAAGACAGCATCTCTGAGAATTGATTTCCTCTTTCTTTCTGTTCTCAACCACTCATTTTCCCCAACTCCATCTCTCATTTGTGCAGTATTTTCAGTCCTCTGCATTCAGATCTGCAGCAGGAGTCTGCTCTGAGCGTCAGATAAAAAGGCTTTCTGGAAGGCACCAGGAGCACGTAGCATATGGTGGGGAAGTACTGCTTATTGTCACATTAGGGATTTTAGGGGTGACAGGCAGTGAAGCCAGTATTTTTCTCCCTACTTAGCTTTTACACAACCTGTTCTCAGAAACTGTCTGCACAATAAGAATCTTCTAAGTGGGGAACAAAAAATTGCCTTCCTTTTGAATTCAGTGAAAAGGTTCCCACTCCACAGAGCATGTTGTTTTCTTTATAGACCAGTGTATGAGTACGGCCTTGAAAGCCAATACGTTTAGCAGCAATGGAGCTTTTTCCTTGAAGAAAATGGAGGCAGATGGAGGACATACATTTAACAGCAAGTTAGACTTATTAGGCTTGAACAGAGGTTTATGTTAATAAATGTCTCTGTAAATAGTCCTGATTTTTTTGTTATAATTAATTAACAGCTGGAACTATGAATGCCTTTTATTTTCCAGTATCTCCCTCTCTGAATTCTTCAGTTCATGCATTTTGCAGTGGTCTCTAAAGTAAGCCCTGACTAAAACAGAGGTCTGTACTAGTTTGTAGGAAGGTAGGCTCTGTCTTGAGGAGTTCTGTGTAGGTTGGTTATAATGCCAGAAGAAGAAAATGTCATTATTCTTAGCCCTTTACCAGACCCTCTCAGGAACATAGGGTGCTCTCTGCTTGTGTTCGAGCAGAGAGAGCCCCTTCTTAGTATTGCTGTACCTTGCTCCCCTCCTGTGCTTCAAGCGTAGAATAAACTTTTCCTTATTTCTGACTCTTCTTGTAGATCTCTCTATTTCAGTGTGTGTGAGAGAGCAACGTGTTCTCTTTTTACTTACTTTTCTTAAGAAATTCTTCTCGAAAGGCCGTCTGTTTCCTAGACTGATTTTTTTTTCTCCATGCTAGAGCACTGGAGATGAGGCCAGACTGAGCACAATCACTATCTTGTCCTTGTGAAACCTGAGTATTTTTCCTTCCCAGTCCTGTGTCTTTCACTTAGACCTTTGTCTACGTTAGATTTCTTTTTGAATGCTCAAAGAGCAATGTGTTTGGTTTCTCTACCAGACTTAAAATGCTTCCATATCCATTTTCAGAAACATTCCTAGTCTATTAGCAAGCGGTGTCTACATTAGACGTAATGTCTGTACAGGTGGTTTCTACTCTACTGGGATAACTCTTCCAGTGTTTGTTATTTGTAGCCCCAACTTTTACTTGAGTTTACCGTCACTTCAGGGAGCTCTGTAGGCTCTGTGAAAGGCCTCGTTTGGATGGCTTTTCAACAAAACCAGTGTTAATGTGAAAGAGGGTTTAGACCCTGACTCCAACCTTAGAGGATTTGGTCAACATGAGTAGTGAAGATGCCATGACCTGTTTGCAGTTATCCCACCAGGTCTATAAAGGAGCCTGTCAGTTTACCAATGTATGTGAGGGGCTTCCTTCCATGGTCCTTCTGCCAGCTCTGATGTGGAAGCTTAGGAGCAAGAAACCAATTTCTTCCACCTCCCAGATGTTCAATCAGCTTCCCAGAGTGAGATCCGTGACAGTCCTAGCTGAGGGAAGACTGGTGAGTCAGGTGATTGCCTCTGTGGAAAAATAACTAGAATTCCTCAAAGAGATAAAGACTTTTACCACTAGTGTTGTTAGGAAGATTTGACCACGTGTGTCTTTCTGCACAAACAACAGCAGTTCAGCAGCGAGTCCTGACAGGGTTTCTGTTTTGCTGGATTACCACAGTAATGAGGGAACCCAAAGCAACAATGCTTTAAATAATATTGCTTAGAAAAGCCCTTTGTAAATGAAATATGAGGTCTGCTTGGATTAAATATCTGAAGATTTCTTTAATATTCCGAGCTAAGCAGCTTGCCTCTTTGTTTAGAGTGCTCTGACACTTTTATAAGGAAGAAACTTTAAAAAGACTGCAAATGGAAACCTACTGTTCATGGCTGCCAAACAAAGATTGTGCTGTTTTCCCTCTGCAGAGTAAAGGCTATCTGCATTGAAGTGGATCGTTTTTTGTAATTACTAGCATCCATCTTCAGATCTGGACTGGCTGATGGCTGTAAGAGAAAGCGTTTCTCTGAATGATGAGAGGTTGAATCTCTGAGTATCAATTTATTTTTCCTTCCCCTCAGCATAGGGGTTCAAGATGAGCCTGGTGTATGACAGCATCTGGTGCTTTCCCTCCCTGTAGATTTATATAGCACAAACATGTGCATGTTATGTTACTTAGCTTTTAAAAATCTGCTTCCTTCTTCATAGTGCTCTTTACAGCTTTCACTGCAGCTTCTCCTCTGAATTCATGCAGGCATATTTAAGCCTGAGTGCTATTATGGATAAGAAGTTAACTTTAAAAGCACAATGACAGGGTCCTGCTCTGTCAATCTTCTGTCCACCTGCAATCTTTGTCTCCCAGGCCACATCTGCAGTATTTTTGCTGCATTGTGGAGCCATGGTGGTGTCCCAGAGCAGAACGGTTTGGGACCAGGGGAAAACCACTCTTGCACAATGTCCATTCTATACTATCAGACTGCTGTGTTTGTTCTGATGTGTGTTGGTACAGATGTCCTCAGAGGATGTCCTTGCTGTGTACCTAGATGTCTGCACCATGTCTTCCACTTTTCAGATATGTTTCATGGCTTTGTGTTTTTGCAAAGCCACCAGGTAGCAGAGGGTGTTTGCAGAGCTTTTTATGGGATGCTTTGATAGCAGGATCTCCTTGTCAATGTGTGCTGTCATTTGTACCTGGACAAAGCCCCTGTTTGGACTCTATGCTGTCCTTCTTAGACTGCCAGGCTTTTTTTCAGAGTGTATTCTCTGTTCTTCTCCCTGAGAAGAATCGGTTAGCTGTGGATGCATGTGCTTACAAAATCCTGTCTCTGCAGAAGCTAGCAGGTTTGGTTGCTGTGTGTGTGCGATAGCAGGATAGGGAATTTCAGTATGTGAAAGGAAGGCTCAATTCCTCATTGTGTGCCAGGTTTCTGTACGTTCTGCTGGCCGCAGGAGGTGCACAGCACACAGCTAGCAAGGCAGAATGTTCTCTGTGTTCCTCATAGGTACTTCATAGCACTGCAGTTCACTCTCCAGAGAAGAAAGCAAAAGACCTGGTTTTCCTTTGAGCGTATATAATTCTGTGTTGTGTTCTGGATGAGACAGTTGTGGCAAACTTTAGCCTGAAAACATTTCTCTCTCTCGTATCTATATGTCCTTACTGACTTCTATCTCTCGATTTTACAGTTGGTGATGAAAATATGCCCGGATACTCTGGATGTTCAGCTTCTGGTAAACAATGTAGTACAACTCTGGCTTTCCTCTGGTCTTCCTCTTTAAATGATATTGCATCGAGGAATGCATTATTTTGTGAGCATGTCTTTGTCGCTGCGCTGCCTGAGCTTCATTGCTTAAACGTCACTTGAAGTAGGAGCAGTTTTTATAACTACACAGTAAACTCGAGATGGCTTAATGGAAATGATTTCTTCGTGTGTCAAAATGACCCCTTTGTTTCTCATTTTACTCTTTTGTTGCCTGCAGCTAATCTGCTTTTGGGTTATCAGATCCAAGCATCTTACAATGCTGACTCTAGCAGTGGTATTCAGCTGGAATGCCGCCTTTTGTTTACTGGTTTTACCAGGCCTCCAATGCTTTCTTTGGTCATCTGGTGTCTCCACTAATGTGATTTGCACTCCCAGGCTCTGCAGGTAGTCATGGGCTTTTATAAGGGAATTAGAGGAAGGCCTGCCACCCTGGTTGCTAATGAATCCACAGGGTAGTTCTTGTTTATGTTTCGTTTTTCCAGCTTTTTTTTCAGCATTTTTTTTTTTTAAACAGACTGTGAAATGTTTGTGTTTTTATGGATTTTTTTCTCCCCTATGCTCGAACTTCAGTTCTTTAAGTTGATTCACTTGGCTCTGGTAACTTCGTATTTTAAATGAAGTGCCAAATCCTGTGGATCAGAATGTGCCTTTTTTCTTTTTTTTCAGGATTGATAAATAAATACAGAAAACTAGATGGCTGCATAAATACCCCAAGCTTCTTTATTACAATAAAAAACAGAAGTTGCTCCTTGTGCTACTGAATGTAGAATTGAGAAAGAAAAGTCTGCCTCCTAGAAAATTGTTTCAATTGAATTGGCAAATGTCGTCATAGGTAGGGAAGTTGAAGTGTTTTATTAATTGTGCTGCAGCTGGAATTGTAAAGTTTGCAAGCGCACCAGAAGTAGGTGCAAGTTGAGAAACACTATCAGTGTGGTCTTTTCATCTGGGTCAGTGAAGGACATAGCCAAGTAAATGTTCTGTTAGACCTGGAAAAAGCATGCAGAGCTGTCCGTATAGCAGAGATTTTTTTTTAATATGAAATATGTGTATGTATATACTGACAATATATGTACTTATTTTCTAAAGTAGAGGAGAGTTTTGGGCTCTGAGGAGTTAAATTGGGGAGAACGTCAGATGCTGACTAAGATGCCATTCAGTCTATATCCACAACCTCTTACTCAACTATCCTTGTTGATCTGAGTGGGGACTAATAGAGTGATTAGGGTTTTTTCGGATTAGGCCTGCCATTTTGTTATGGCCAGCATCTGGCTTGCATGAAAACAAGCACAATGTCAATGTTTTTCCAGGCTTCCCACTAGTCTAATTAAGACTCGACCTACAGTGGCAGGATCTGCACATGTTTTATCTCTTGGGAAGATGGTTTTTTTATTTGTTTCTGTTGTTTTAGAATGGAAGATACCGAATCTGTGATTAAAAGCAAAAGGATTCTGGAAATAAATGGGCCCCTTCCAGGCAAAAGTAGATAATGTTGAATCTATCTATTTATCCCAGTCTGAAGAATTTAGAGTGATAAGAGTTGTCTCGCTGATATGTGGCTTACAGGGTCGAGTCTTTAGGAGAAAGCTTTAGAAAAACTGAAGTACACAGGCATATTTCAGTGTCCTTGCTGTGTGCTGTTCTGCAATGTTGGTGCTTTAGAATTTCTCTGTGATGGTGGAGGGGGGTATATGTTTCATGCGTGTGTATATTTTCATTTTTAACATGTTAACCAAATATTGGAGCATTCATTTCTGTTCAAAGAATTGCAGTAGTGTCGAGTTGGTATTTCTGCTTCAGAAAACGTGTAGAAATTCAGGTGCAGTTTTTTTAATAATGGCTATATAAAGCAAGAGTCTGTCGATTGAGTTTTACTAGGCTGACAGCAGCACCAAAGGTCCTTGTGACCCAGAAGTTTGTGACCCATGAAATCTCCATTTTCCTTCTATTGGTAATGTATCGTGAAGTACAGAGGACTGAGAAATGCATACCGCGTGACCTAGTGCACTGATTATGTACAAATGGAAAATTATTTTGGGTATGTTGCTAAAAATGTCTTTGATACAAGCAAATGTAAGGGCTAGGATTAAATTATATTCTAAACAAATGTTCTCTCAGCACACATTCAGTAAGGCAGCAGCTGATATTTGCAGGTATGAATGATGTCCACTGTATTTTTACTTAAAATGATGATTTCAGATGCTTGGCCATTTCACTGACTCAGCTTCACGAGCCGGATGCCATTGAGCATAAATCAAAGTATTCCTTTGTAAATGTGCTTGTGTCGGACTGAAGGAGATAGCTGACAGTAAGGAAGTGGGCAGCATTATTTCTAAAAATGGTAAATATTCCAAGGCTCCTGAAAACGAGCCTACGGCACGCAGGCAGGCAGGCGGATTTTACAGCTCTGTCCAGAGCACAGAAGGAAGATAAATCATGGCCATCCCCCTCTCATTTTTGAAATGGTTCAACCCTGGGGTTTAGCTGAAGGACTTAAGGAGTTTTTGAAGTGCAAATAGACTGGTGAAGGGTAAACCTTTTCAGAGTTTCATTTAGATGGATTTTTTTTTTTTCTATGTGGATTTCTGGCACCAGCTGAGATCTGGAAGGCCACAGGATTTTTTTGTTTTTGATCAATCAAGCAAGCAGGACTTGCCACGGGGGTGTACATTCTCTGCATACATATTGATCCCATTGTGTTTAAAAGTAGTTAATTTAATCGGGGCTTTTTGAAACCTTCCTCGGTAAGACTTGCATTAATGGAGCTGTCATTTCAAGGTCATGTTTCAGTGTCAATAACTTCATAGTAATGGCAGGAGTTACCTGTAAGTGTAGTGGCAATATTTCAGTTATTCCATGTTAATATTGAATTGTATTAGAATGAGAATTGGTTTTACAAAAATACTTTAAAGAATGTTCAGTTTCGCTTGAAAAGTATTTTGATCCAATCAGAAATTTTCAAAGCAGTCTGGTGTTACTGAACACATGGACACAAGTAGTTGTGTTACTCTTCATCACTGCTTGGATCAATATCCTTGGCCTGATCTGTTGCACAGGGAGTTGGACTCCAAGAGCCCGCCTTGTCCTTTCTGGCAAGGGATTTGTGATGTCAGAGGATTTATTCAGAGCTTTTTCTAGTAGTTTTGACCTTTTACCTCACTCTTGGTCTTGTTTAAAACCAGCGGCGTGCAGAAGATGGATTGCATATTAACTATAAACACGTCTCTCTACTGTGATAAATATTTGGAGATACAACATGTAAAGATTGTCTCTGTGATAAGATGTCTGTTTGAGTATAGATTTTGCGAGGCAGGATATATTTTACTCCTTTTGTTCTGTACCTGATGCCAAGACCTCAAAGTATTCAGAGTACAATTCCAGAGCGATGTGGACTGACCAGGCTGGGTAGTGAGGTGGAAAGCAGAGTCTTTCACACAGCTCCTTCAGTTGTGTCCCAATACCATAGAGGTACCTACATTTTAAGTGTTTTTCCCAGCTGAACAGGACATCATCAACCCTTCTGGCGCAGGATCACTCAGTGGCTCAGAGTAGGAGTGGAACTGTGAAGATAGGATGAGGTCTGGAGTTGGGATGCTTCCATGGTTTCCATTTAAGAAGGACCAAATGTGGCTGGTTGTTAGTTTACTCTCCATATATTGGACATTCTGAAAGACACTGCGTGGCATGCTATGGGAAGATCACCTAGTTTAAAAGTTGTATATTTATACCTTACTTCTGTGTCTGCAGTCTGGTAGTTTGAGGTTCGCAAAGCTACGAGAGCTCAGCAGAGAGGTTCCAGGTCAGGACAGGGACCCAAAGTTGTAACTCACTATGGTGATAAGAGTTGAAAACAAAGAGGAAGAAGGTTTCTGGTATTTTTGATTCTATAAAACAACTTATTTTTCTGCTAAATTTGAAGACAAAACACTGTACTTTGTCTGGCACGAGCTGCTTTGAGGAAAAAAATGCTCCTGGCTTCAACTTCCTGATGTTATTTTTTCTCTTTGCAGCTCATGTGCAGAGAGACAAACTCAAGTCCTATTTAAAAACATAGCTACAGAAGTGCATGTTGTGATTGTCCCCAGACTTTACATTAAACAGAAGACGTTTGGTTAATAGGCCCCCTATGCTGGTCCTTGTTTTACAGCTCTAGCTTTTATGTCCATTAACCTAACACGCTGTCAATCTCAGGTACTGTAATGATGGTTGTTTCCTGTAGCGTTTGAGAACCGATCATGAGATGCCGTTTAAAGCTTTGCTGGGAGAAAAGGGGGTTTCTCTGCATGTTGCTGCAGATAAAGAATTCTCAGCATTTGTGGCATCACTTTTGCTAGCACGTCACTGGGAAACACTAATATGCCCTTCTGTTTGTCGAGTAGGAGATTTACAGAACCAGCCAGGACTTCTTATCTCCCTGCAAGAAGTCCAACTGCACCAACTTGGATAAAGGGCTTTGGGTTTATTTTGAAGCAGAGATTTTTGCTTTAGTCTTACTAGGCACGTGGGTTTTACCTGCAAAATCCATCATTCTAATTTAAAAATATATATATCTTACTGGTACGTGCTCAGATGTCAAGACAGACTTTGCACATTACAGATTTATCAAGCAGCTGTGACACCAAAGAAATCTTACTCCCACTATGCTATTTGTTCATCAAGTACACATGCTCGTACTGTGATTATGAATTTCTATAGGATTTAACTGAGCGACAGCTGGTCTGCAGGGTGTATAAGTTTTAACAGAGTAATATTTGTGTTTTGGAGGAGAACTTGTGTGCCATGTAGCTGAAACTGTTTCCAAGTGCCTTCTTTGTCCACTAGATTTTGTAGGAATCTTTCGACAATTTTTGTGCCAAATATCTCTACTCTTGATTTTAAACACAGGTAGATTTTACAAAGTCCTTCCGTGGGTTGATAGGAGAAAAAAGAAAGTAAAAAGGCCATCAACGCCACTAACTACAGCTGCAACAAAACACGTACTCTTTTTGGCCTTTGATTGTGTCAGATTCCTTTTCTTTGCAATTGTTTTTCCTTTTTTCACTTGAGAGAGGTTTATGGTGCTGTGTCCATCAGGACAGCCCTGACTTAGGGTTGAAGTTGTATTTCTCTCTGAGTTCCTAGAGGTGATGTTATCTTTTGTTCCCTTAGCAGTGTGGTCATTCCTAAGAGCATCTGTCACTCGAGGCATTGTAAGATGGATGAGTCTCAAGTGAACTGCTGGTTGAAGCAAATGGTGAAAATAAGAAAAGCCGAGGGGGCTGGGATCTTCAGAGGGGACAGACAACAAGGAAGCACTGTTAGAAATCAAAAGTGAGCCAGGCAGTCGTGGAAGAAAGAGCCAAGATGGATCACACGTTACCATATCCCGCAAGTCTTGGAAACTAAGTTGTGGGGCTGATGTGTGCTGAAGAGATCTGTCTTGATGAAAATGCCAGAGGTTTTCTTTCTGTTTGCAGATAAAGGAGGATCAGAAGGGTATGATCTGAACATCATGTGAAAAAATTGTATTTATGTATCCTGCTGTAAGGCTTGGGCAAATCAATGCCGCCAATAACCAGCAGAAGGGTTGACAATTTTTTCTGTTTCTTAAATAGCATGTGGGAATTTTTCAATACCGAGTGGGTGTATCTAATATAACAACAGAAAATCAAAGCTGAGCATTTCAGTAGATTTGCTTCTGGAAAAACAGGAAAATTGAAACTCTTTTTAAGTTTGTCTTTCAAAGGGCGCTTAATGTTTTAAACACAGATTCAGAACAGTATCTCCAGATACTCTGGCTTCTGGCTGCCAGAATAGTTGAGCTGGACATTTTAATGGAAAGAAAATGGTGTAAAAAACCCACACCCGAAACCCCAAGAAAACTTCCCCCAATGTGCTAACAAGGGAAGCCAGCCCTCCAAACTGAGCAGAGGTCTGTGTTTGCAAAAGCAGCCGGCTGCAAACAAACAAAAGGCGCAGCCCAGTGCGTGTCAAGGTTTGGGAAGGGTCCGGGAGGATCTTGGCTTGAAAAATTATTTTGTCACACTATTGGCATTGGTCCATAAGGGGAAGCACTGGCTGAAAGGCGAAGAAATTAAGATGATTAGAAGCTTTAAAGCTTCACAAATGGTAGAGTATCTCTCTTCTCAATGGATGTAAATAATAGATGAAAGACTAAGGGTGACAACAAAGGATCAGGGCGTTTAAGAGAATGTGTGCAGCCTGAATAGCGGTCTGTGGCCTAGGGCCAAAGGTCTTAGCTTTGAGTGTAATTAGAAGAAAATACAAAAATGTCATTACTAGCAGGTGAAATGTTCAGCACGTGTCCGAAAAATAGCAATTTCAGACCCAGTAGCTGCTGGAATTGGATTACTGCCGTTCTGCGATCATTAAAGTCCTCGCAGAGTCCTCTGGTTTGGTCGAGAGCCGGGCACGTTAACCTCATTGGCCATCTGTGGTAGATCTGCTTCTGGCCTAGCAGAGATGCAGGGTGGGAATTGAGCTGCCTAAATGTCTTCTCCCAGAACACAATCTCAAACTAAAACCTTCCCCTTGTAAGAGGTAAAGGTTAGAGTTGCTCTTCACAGTGGGCTGATTTTTAGAAGTAGGAGGAGAGGGAAGGAGCTGAAAGTTACGTTACTTTTTGATTTTGAAACCTGGGTTCTGAATTACAGACCCACATCTTAAAGAGTTGCATTTGTTCTGTTTCTGACAGCAAGTCCAAAGCAGTGGTACCAGTTTTAAGCCTAAAGTCCTGTCTGTGAGCAATATGACAAATTCCTTTAGATCTTTTGGCAAAATATTGCCCATTTCTATTAATACCCAACTAGGTTGTATACCTAAGAAAGTCCTGTCAGAGTCCTGACAATGATAACTTAATTTAAAGCTTTTCCTGATATTAATTGCTGCTCTGTACAGCCATAAGTATTTTAGGAGCTACTGTTCTGCCTACTACTTGCTACACCATTGTTGGCATTCTTTTGAGTATTTCAGGTGTATTCTCTTTTATAAACTGCAATTTCTATTAGAAATGTTTTCACTTAAATACCTTTGCGGGATGTCAGATAGGAGAAAAAACCAGCAAATTCTGACTTCATTTTGAAAATTGATCTCTATTTAGAGTAGATAACCATTCACCCAAGTAGTTTGCTTCTTTTTAAACCAGGAGACAATTATTTCTATATTATAATTTATTTTTGCTGCTTCTGTAATGATTAAATGTCTGGTATTGATGTGGTAGGTTTCTAATATTTCATAGGGCGACTTCAGCACCAGAAATGTACGGATACTGTGGCAAACGTGGACTTTTCCTCTGGTAGAATGCAGAGAAAAAGCAAGACAGCTTCAACCAAGTATTCCCCATACCAGGTGTGGGTAGGCAGGTTTTGTTGGCTTGTTAGAAACTACGTGCTGGTACAAATCATTCTAATGTTTTTTCTCTCCTCTTATTTTTCAGGTGATCAGGAGTTTTAAACAGCTTCGCAGCAAGGCTTCACAAACTCTTTGCTGCATCCTTTCATCATGACTGCATTTCAGATAGGCTAAAAGGAATCTGAGAAGGTACTGTACTCGCCTTTCCTAATAGAGAATAGATGGCATGTTTGTGTTTAGTGTGTGCAATTTCAACTACATTGACTGCATCTTAAGAAGGGTGTAAACTGTAAATTACTATTTCATTTTGCTTTGATCATGTACATGTTTTAAGCTTTATGAAGAGGGCTGATCTATGCTTCAATTTTTTCTTATATATCTACAATGAGGTCAACTTTGTTATTTAACAACAGTTCTTTTGAAGCTGTAACAATTTACTTCTGATATTGTACTTAGAAGCACCGCAAATACCTAAGCTACTAGCTAAATATGTGTTTTATGCACTTGGAGAGTGGATGTTTGTTTGTTTGTCCTCTCAAAGGGCTTTAAACAAATGGGAAGGAGAATGCAGATCTTTGTAATGATCAGGATAGATTTGTGCTTCCAACCGAGATTCTCACGAGTGTTTTTTCTGACGTAAAGGGGGGAGGCTTGTCTTAGTACACAATTTTGGGCTTGCATAGTTTCTTGTTGCATTTAAATAGCCAGCTTACCCAGAAGGCTGAAGATGCTTTATGACCTCTTGCATCCCTGGGGCAAGGGCAGTGTGGAGGCCCAGCAGAGCGAGGGGGTCATTGCCACCGCCCAGGCCCCGAGTCGCCCCCGTGGGGTCCCAAAACCTGCCTGCAGGAAGGTTTTACTTGGCAACATCTGGATCACGGTAGAAGTCAGTAAGAGGGGGGAACCTCCAGCATTTTGCTTCCCTGGGTGCCAGGAAGAAGCAACATTCGCCTCCTTGATGGGGGGAGGCAGATTCTGTGGCCCTGAAGTTAGGCCTAAACAATTGCGGAGGTCAAAGGACAGCTGAGTGCGGTCAATGAGACACCCTGGGGTGTATTTTGTTACTTAGTAAAAGGAGCAGCATCCTAAAACCTTAAAGGATTCTCTTGAAAATCTGTGTTGTGAAAAGGTTTTATGAGTCTGATGGCAAAAAGTGCTGATTTAGCAAAGGAATGCTTTCTTTTGTCTAAATGAAAGGCTAATCCTTACCAAATGTTGGCAGCTATTATAGTGCGGTCAATGCGGGTCTGAAAGGACAGTTAGAGTAGAAGTGTACTTTGCTATCCCAAATGTTTATCATTTTAATGGTTCTGTAACTGAAAAGATTTCTGAACTTTCACCTCTTGATCCTAAAATTTATATATCATGATCAAAAAGTACAAAATAAAACCCATCAGTTAGCAATTAGAAGACTTTGTTCCTTAGGGAGCTGCACCAGCCACTCTGTGTCTCCTCAAAGATTTGCTTTAGTAATCAGGATACAGCCTAGTTTGAATTATAACTTTTTAATCTCCTAACACTTACTAATTGGTTGAAAATATGGGTGGGTTTTTTTTTTTTTTGGCTGGTCTTAAGTAATTTTTTTCTGCTCGTGTTGTAATGCTCACAACAGTTTTTAAAGAATGGTTTTTGAGTAATTAATTCCTGTAATTTATTTAACGTTGTCTTTCTTCAAAGTGACAGATTATTAACACTTACCATTTGTCATAGAAAGAGCTAAGAAATCAATGTCAAGAGCCAAGACCTTGTGAGTAACAAGAAAGGAAATGTAATAATGGCTGTCTTCACAAGAAAGGTGGTGGGGGAAGGATTGTGCATGTGGCAGAAAAGGTTCAGTGCTTTTTGTTTCCCTTTGGAAAGGGGGGCGGCCGCAGGACACAACCCGGGGTCTCAGACTCTTTGGCCCTACTGTCTTACACAAACAGTCATTGTCAACTTAGGAAGAAAAAGATACTTGGGAGCCAGTGATGCTAGCGTTTTTATAGTAACTAACCTGGCGGTTCATCATGATCTTTGAAAGAACACCTTAAGAAGAGTGAAGAAGAATAAACTGCGTAATTTCAAGGAAAAAAAAAGGCAAAGAAGTTGATGAGCAATTTTGTGCAATTTTGTAGGTTTTTTTTCCTTTTGTTTTATTTTTGGAAAGAAACTTGACTGCAAGTTATAGCTCTCCAAAGAGCTTAATTTTTAAACTCCTTAAATGCGCTATCTACAGATGCTTAGCATTGATTTATGTCAAGGTTAAGGCACCTTTAAACAAATAAAGTTGTGAATGGATAAACCTACTAAAATACAAATCGCCCATTAAACACAGAAGATGTTTGTATAGCATTCAAGTTGCTACAAAACTGACACGTCTTGAAATTCTTCTGATAACCCCTTCTAAACTCGTCAGGAAATGATTGCATGTGTGTTTGAGGGGTACACAAGGGAGCGGACAGATAGGACAGGGATGGAAGGTCAGGCCTTAACTTTGACTTTCTAGGCTTTAGCTTAATTCTTTTGCAATAAGACAATAACAGATGAAAAAATTAAGGTGATTTATTTATCAGTGAGATTGGACTGGTTCTTGTCCTAGCAGCTCCATGAGATCTCTGTTCACAGCTTTATAAATATGTACACCATATTCTATACATGTATCTATGTGAAATGAAGAGGTATATAATATCGGCTTTATAAATAAAACACTTAGAGAAATATTTATTTGAGCTGGTATACTTAATTTTGTTTATGACCTTAGAATTATTCAAGATATGTAACATGGAAGCATATGCATTATGAAGATTTTTTTCTCATCTACTGTTCTGTAGAGAATTGTTCTGTACCTTATAAAACATTTCAGAGGTTTTTTTCCCTAAAGCAGATTTTAGCTCACTGAAATTATTTTGCACATAGTATTTTTCTCTGACTGCTGCAAAAATAGAATATAAATACTAGGAGAGCTGTTTTCTTCATACTGAATGTCAATATTCACTGCCTCCAAGAGTGCATAGAACCAGTCAATTTTTTGTATTACTGACTCACTAAACAATAATAGCAACTTTGGGAATCAAAATTGCCTCTGCTAGCATGTTTATGGCGCAGGTAAATTAAGTCCAGCTTGTAAACATCCTTAAGACTTTCTCTTTTGGGAGAAAAATGAGTAGAGAAGCAAAGGTGATGTCTCGAATAAAAAAATATACTACATTATCGTTTTTAATTCTTTTAGGACATAAAGACTCCATACAAAGTGTGTCAGAACAAGTAATGAATTGCATCACAGAACAAATATAAGCATTAGAATTAGAATTTGTTTACATCTCCTATTGAGTGTGAATGGTATGTAATTTTTAATTTTTGCTTCTTTTAGGTAAAGATCAAGGCTTTTCTTTGTCAGATCTAAATAGCATTATATAAATACTCAGAAATGAGTACATCCCTCAAATACCTATTCGAATTAAAGAGTAGCTTGAATGTCAGTTTTCCTGTTTAAACATATCCCCTTGAATTTCACAACTTTTCTTTTTAGATACATCCCTTGCATGTGATGTTAATGTTTTGTTCTCTTGATTGCTTGTTTGTGGAAAATTTCATCCTAACTGAAAGCTTGGATGTTGCAGAAGGCCTAACAGTGATGTGCATCTTTGATCTCAAACAGGGGCTGCCTCTGGTAATTTCAGAGATTCTTGACAGAGCTTTGTTTATTTTACAGAAGAATTTGTGGTATTCTGGGGAGGGGAGAAAGTAGTCAGCTTTGACACATGATAAACACATGTTGCAGGAAAGGAAAGAGGACGACAAAGCACTCTGCACTTTGAAGTTCATTTCCACTATGATTCTGTATGAGAAATTTGCCTTTTAATAGGAATTATGTGCTCAATATAGACAAGCTTAGCTGCAAAAAATGTCCATACAATATTTAGCTTAAGACTGTGTGTTTAAGGTGGTTTTGATCTGTGCATTTTGTAGGAATGCCCATGAATGTAGCTTGCTTTGTTATTTGCTTGTTTCTGGATCACCAGCTAAAAGAGGCTGCAGAAGAAGGATGCTAGGTATGCCTCTCGACCTGTAGACAGCATGGAAGCTTCTGATCAGAAAATATTTGTTTGTTCCATTTTAGAACATATTCAGAATTCCAATGAGCAGGAACAGGACCATTTTGACTTATTTGAAAGACATATTTTTGGAAAAGTTGCACAGGAATATGCCCTGAGAAGTTTTGACAGACATTCTGACACAGCCCTTCCACAGTGGAAGAGGGGCTTGTTTCCAGCTTTGTTGCTTTGTTTTTAGGGATGGTCATTTTCAAGCCTTGTAAATACAAGAACAACTCAGTTTTTGGACTTGCCATGTTTTCAGTCAGGGCTTTAGGGAGGAAAATAGTTGTTTTTTGAAAGAAGTGTGAAAAAACAACCCATGTTGCCTTTTTTATCCAAGTGCTTTAGTGAAAGCATTCTCAAGACATTCTTTATTACTCCTTTATTTAATTTTACTGTTTAATCTAGAAATCTTGTTATGGATTCATTTAATAATCTTCTGAGAAAGGGAAAGGTGGAAAATTTGATTATGCTTTTGGCAGGATTACACATTTTGCGAATAAAGGAGATGTGGGAAGTTCAGCCTGTGAGCTTCTTGGCTACAAGGTGCTCCGGTTTGTGCCATGTCACAGCCATGCTCTGGCTGTGGAGCCCATCTGGTTTCCAAGGTGCTAAACCCACCAGAAGAGTAATCCCGAGATGACTTTCTTGTTGCATATCTGAGGAACTAACACATGATGACTTCAGTTCTGCCAACTTCAAGGGGTAAAAAAGGGCTGCTTGCAGCAAAAGAGGATGAAGCTCACAAAATCCTACTACAGAGCTTCATTTTTATTCTTTCACAGCTTGCACAACCAAGAACAGGCATCAGATAAGATGAAGACTGGAAAAAGAAAGTACTCAGTAGATGTTCCTGAAGAATTGGGTCATCTCTGTTTGGAAAGTTTCAAGAGACAATGTAATCTGTATTACCCTTATGCTTGATACACAGATTTTTTTTTTATGGTGTCAGTTAGTACATGTTTTTGGAATTAAAAATCAGAATAAGTAATACCTCTGCAAGATGCATAGTAATTATTTTCTATTGCTTGGCAGTAAAAATTTTTCTGGCTCCCTTATTTAGAAGTTCACATGTGAGTGGGGAAAAAGCAATGCTGCCTGTGTTGATTTTTAGTGAAGATTTTAATGCTTATACAGTAGAATCTGATGTTGAGGTGTTTCAGAACACGTTACATTTCAGCTTCTATTTTCTGTATCTTTGTGGTGAATTTTTATGCTGCTTTTCTATCAAAGTGTCATCTTGGTTAGCAGTTTTAAAAATGCCAACCAGCGTGTATGTGTAAGTTCCTATGTAAATGCCAGCTTACACAAAACCTATTATGTTTAAAACAGATTTTTGCAGCAGAATGGCCTAAAAATCTACACTAATTCATATATGTGGTTTTTGAAGCCACAGTGCAAAGTCCTACTCCATAGTCTTATTGGAAATGGTAAAACAATGCTAAGCAGATGAATATGTACTTAAAGGACTGAGGTCTTAGGGCAGACCCAGAGAAGAGAACATAGAGCTTACGTGCAAGAAAAAATAAATTAGAATTACCAAATAATTGAGTGAACTTAAGGGTTCAAAATGACGTTAATATCATTCGCTTCACATGGTGATTTTTATTAGTCTGGTGGTGCTGAAGAGTTGATCACAAACTTTACCAATAAGGCATTCAGATGATATTTGGGGTTGTAGGTGAAGTGCTCAGCTTCTTCTCAGTCAGGCCACTTCAGCTTAATAGACCATCACTTAATTTTTACTAGCAGTGCAAATTGAGATGCCACCATTAATGCTGCATTTTATGTCATTGTACGTCTCCTTTGACACACTGGTAGCTTTCTCTTTTGCTTCATTAAGATAGAAGCAACCCCTCAGGAAAAAACATAATTCATGAAAGTAAACAATTTAAGGATAGTCATCAACATTAAAATTGTTGACAAATACAGATCTGTATTTGTATTTCTTACTTGGAAATGTATATCAAGACTCTTATTTGAGTTTCTAAGTCATGGAAGTTAAAATAATCTATATGTATGTATTTAAATGGGATATTATTAGACAGTATTCAATTGAAAGAAAGGTAAATCTACAATAAAATTTCAGGCTTAAGTTAATTAACTAATGTGACTGAGAAGATACGTTTTTATGTTATAGATTAATGTGAACTACGGAAAAATGTTTCATGTCTGTAGTAGTTCTTATCAGTTTGTTTTAATTAGCAATCATTAAATGTATTTTAGCTAGTCAATTATGATAAGTTCTTGATGTTACTAGCAGAAATCTTTCGTCAGTGAAAGCCTGTATAGCTGTATATATGAAAACTATATATGTATTAAAGAAATCAATGAAAATCTTTGGGCTTNATGGTAAAACAATGCTAAGCAGATTGTTATCGGTGTATATGTGTAATCCTTACAAAAAATTGTTATCGGAAACTGACTTTGGTTATGTGATTTTGAGCACTTACTTGAGATCAGAATAACATCTCAGTTTTGCTACATGCGGTTATAGTTATTTAATTTGTTATTACGTTAATTACGTAGATACTACTCATACATCAGTTTTATCTGCTGTGGTGTTAGCGGTGGTACCTGGAAATTTTCAAACGTAACTTGCTTGATTGTGCTAAGACACAAAGTTGTTGGGAGCATTAATCATAATTCATGTCTGCAACTAATAGCCAAATCAAAATTAGACAGCAAAACATGCCTTGATCCTGGAGCTGAGATTAAGCACCAATACTGATTTAGTTATATTGCACTGGCATTAATAATGTGGTTAATAGCCCTACAGATTTAGGGGAGAGGCCCTAAATGGTGAAAGCTACGTAGGAGTGTGCTTGTTTTAAGGAGGCAGGATGAGATTTTTGGAAGTGCTCCTTGGTGGTTTCCTTGTGCTGCATCTGCAGTCAGTGTGGGAGCATCTGATGTGAGCACATACTTCTCTTAAAGTCTCTCAACATTACCAAAAATTCAAAATGAAAATCTGGATTTTTAGCGTGATTTTTTTTCCCCCCCCTGAAGATTTTTCTGTTGCAAGAAAAGAGAAAATGTACCCTTTTTGTTGGAGATACGTATCATAGAATCATAGAAACACTAGGTTGGAAAGGACCTACAAGATCATCTAGTCCAACCGTCCTCCTATCACCATCCCTACCCACTAAGCTACTAAATCATATCCCTTAGCACCTCATCCAGACGCTTCTTGAGCAGCACCAGGGACGGTGACTCCACCACCTCCCTAGGCAGGGCATTCCAGGGCCTGACCACTCTTTCAGAGAAAAAGTTTTTCCTCATATCCAGTCTAAATTTACCCTGGCGCAACTTGTGGCCATTCCCTCTCGTCCTGTCATTAGTTATCTGGGAGAAGAGGCCGACCCCCTCCTCANTGATCACCTCCCTGCTCCTGCTGGTTACACTACTTCTAATACAGGTCAAGATGCCATTGGCCTTCCTGGCCACCTGGGCACACTGTCGGCTCATGTTCAGCCGAGCATCAACCAACACCCCCAGGTCCTTTTCCTCTACACAGTCTTCAAGGCAATCTGCCCCAAGCCTATAGCGTTGCATGGGGTTATTGTGGCCAAAGTGCAGGACCTGACACTTGGCCTTATTGAACCTCATCCCATTGACCTCAGCCCAGCTATCCAGCCTGTCCAGATCCCTCTGAAGGGCCTCCCTACCCTCAGGCAGATCGACACTTTCTCCCAACTTGGTGTCATCTGCACCTGTGTACATGGTGGAAGATCCCAGTAGCTCGAAAGGATTCGCTCCAGCTTCCACAATTTAATTTTAAAAACCTTGGAAGACCTTCACTGTAACTTCTTTTTCACAGCATCATTTAATGTACTCTAAAGAGCCTTGCAATCGGCATGAGTTAAACCAACCTAATTAACTTTCAAAAGCTTCTATGTCACGAAGGACATAGGCTGGTCGTGTAAGGTTCGTGCTGCACTATATAATCTTCTCATTCATGGTTATGTACTGCTTAGCTTTTTTATTACTGGCAAATTATTTTTTTATTAACTCTTCTGCTCTTTTACAGCCCTTATGGCCACATTTGTTGTCGTCTTCCTGCACTTTTCCAGAAACCTGCATTGCAGAACTTTCTGTGAAACACCAAGGGATGCAATGGGAAAAAAAAAAATGAAAAGAATAATTTCTTTAAATTATTAAAAACGCAAACTACAATTTATTTATGGTTTCTAATTAGATTCGTTTTTCCACAATAGGAAGGCAGAAGAGGAATAATTAGGGAAACAGTTGGGTGTTTTTGATTGGGGGAATGTGTGAACAGTTGGGTGGGTGAGGGTGTGAAAGAGACAGTAAAAGTCTGTGTATGTGTGCAAGTGGTGTTTATTTGTAGAAGAACAGTGTATAAACAATTCATACAGTGTTTATTTGTAAATGAACATTTGCATGCATAAGAAGTTCTCGAAGCCCAGCTGTGTGCTTATAGCAGCTGTCAAAAGATCTTTCTTGATTCAGAGGATTGTGCTAAGTGTTGCAGTCTTGCCCTGTGAGTGTTCCAGTCTTTTTGTAATGCTTTCAGTAATTTGTCTGTGTTTGAGCAGTCATACATTGCCTCAAATGCTTCTAGCGTAGCGTTGTTTATTCACAGAAACGAGCCCTCCATGGTTATTGTGCATTGTGCAGCCGCTGTAGGTGAGATCACAGAAATTAAGTAGTAAAGTCAAATATTTTCTTTCATCTGTTTGTTGTATCCATTTACTGAGGAAATGGCATCAAATGTAAGGATTGGCACATGCTCAATCCTTAAGGCATCTCAGTCCTCATGTGAGGAACATATTTAGCATCCCCAGCCTTCCTCTGGTTGTGGTGAGCGGGCTCGAACTACCTGGGATGCGGCATCTGGTTTCTGAGTTGGAGCCATGGCCTGAAGGAAAGTAAAGCCAGCCCAACCTCTTTGTAGCTCAACTCCCACAGCCTCATGTGTGGGAACCTGGCCACATGATTTTCAGCTCCAGCTGGAGATAAGGAGGGCCCACTGTCACCAGTGTGACATAGTTTGAGTCTAACTGCACAAACTGAACTTTGAAACAGTGCTTGAGAACTTCAGACTTGCAAAAGATTACATCTAAAGATTCTGGGAGGATTTTAGCAGAGCATTTGAAAGACGAAGAAAAGTGTGGCATGTTAAACGATGAAGTGCTGAGCTCGTAACTTAAAACTGCTGAATGACAATTTTGTAAAACTTGAGCTTAACTTTGGGAGACGGCTGTAACGTAGCTCCTCACAATGTATTCTAAGTTTGATTGCAGTTGTAAACTCCTCTTGATGTGTACTACTTGGGAGATAGTAATGTTAAAAAGAATTAGAGACATCCTGAGTTTTAAATAGAAGAGATGAGATTGAGTTTCAGTTTCTGTTTCTGGGTTATTTTCCTTTTTTTTGGCCTCAGTGCTACGTCACTGAGCTTTTAAAAATGCAATTCAGACTTAATTTTTGCAGCATTTGAGGATGATTTGAAGTTGGTAGCTTTATGTGTGTCGGTTCAGTTTACTAATACCCTCCTGAGTTCAGGTGTGAATTTTACCTTTAGTGTGTTTATTATTTTGTGAACTGTGCCTGAAGACTATGGGGGGACATCTGGCAGTAGAAGGGATGGAGCGGTCAGGCTGTAGCAGCCTCCACCTTAGCACCACTTGGGATTTGCTTTCTGTTTCTTGTTGTGGAGTAGCCATTTATCTGCCTTCGGCCAAAGAATTGTCCATATCCCAGGTAATCTGGTTCAATATTCCACGTACAGACAGATACTACTAGTTGAGTACTAAGAGGAAGAACCTTGTCAGGAAAAAATAAGTGTTCCTGGTCTTTTTCATTTCTTACTTTGACGTGGTAGTGACAACATCAGCGTAAAAGACTAGATTCTAAGTGATAGGGGGTGTTATCAATATTTTCTTCAAAAGGAATGAAAACATAAAAATGCAAGGAAACTCCACTGTAAAGAGTCACTACAAATGAATCGTTCATTTTTTTTTTTTTCTGGTAGGCTCCATGAGTGAATTGTCTGTTACTCTCCACATAAAATTCTGAACTCTTTTACAGTTGAGCTTGAGTATCCCCAACACAGACAAAGGCAGGGTGAGAATCTCAGGATCTTGAAAAGACTGTGGAGAGGGGGAGGGGTCTTACAAAGGCTGTGAGATAAGGGCCTGTTAATGAGAATAACTCTTGCATTCTTGTATTGACTCCTGCTATGGTTAGTGCTGAGTGTATACTTGTGTCGTTATAGTCTACATGTTTTAATTAACATATATATTTGTTGCTATTGTTAACTGTCATCTTTTCTGCTGTGTGAATGTTTGCAATAGATTCTAATGGCGTCCTAATGGAAAAAATATGATTCCCAGAACATCAGTAAGGCTGATGTAAATAACAGAAAATGCTAGATGTACCTGAAGCAACCAGTAAGCAACCCGAACAATTTTACAGTACAACTAGATGCCTGATCTCTCTTTGCCTAAATGACAACCAAATGATGACCCTTCGAGATACAGAAGCTGTGCTGGGCCTGGCAGTGCCTTTGTCAAGGAGCTTGCTTTCTTTTTCTTTGAAGAGAAACTTTTCTGTGGGGTTAGGCCAGATCAAAAGTCAGATTATGTGTTTTGGAGAATACAATTACATCATTAGGTTAAACACAAAGTAAGGACTTGATAGAGCCGACTTAATGGAGGGTGTTTGCATCAGATTCATCATTCGCTATCAGGTAATTGTGAAATTGCTTTAAGCCATAACAACAACACTCACCCCCTCCCTCATCCTCCAGTTCAGTTCCTCTCCTTTAAAGTCTCTGGGGTCATGACCCACCTGGAGGCCAGATATCTGGTGTACTGAATGATCTGATTATATTTTTACTCGTAAAGCCTTCAGCTCAGTATGTAGATCTGCTACAAGGAGTTGCTGGATAATAGTTCACTTTCCAAAAAAAGTTCT
>WBMW01004358.1:166723-194396 GCA_013396635.1 Penelope pileata | reverse complement strand
TTTTTTTTTTTTAGTGGAACAGCTCAGCTGTTACTGCTTTTACTTTTTATAATTTCATGGTGATAAACAATTTCGTAAAGAGAAGCTGATTTATTTAAGTGGCTTATAGGTTTTCTCCTCTGCTTACTTAGATGTCCATAAAACGTGCACAAGTCAATGGAACACTAAAGTGCCATTCTTTTTTCTTAAGATCTGTATGTGTTAGGGCTGCTCAACATAGAAATTTAAGTGCTAATTCAGTTATAAATGAATAGCTATGAAATGTAAATAGATTTTGCACGGTCAAAATCTTAAACGTGGGCAGCACAATTTATGTTTGTGCAGAGAAATCCTGTTTTGTCTTTCCTAATGTGGAAGTGTTGATCCCTAGCAGATAATTAAATATCAGTGCAAAATTATAAAAAAAAAAAAAAAAAAAAAAGAGGTTGAAAAGAGAGGGGAAAAGAGGTTTGGATCTCTGTGTTGCTTGCTGGCTAGAAAAATGCAATTTTATAGTTAGAATGTAGCAATGTAGCAGGGGAAGTGGTTAATCCCTCCTTCATCTCCCTGGTCGATTATCTGCTTGCAAATAAACGTTTTTTGCATGGAATTTTCTCATTTAGTTGAACAAAGCAGCTGGAACTAGGAAGAGCGATTTGCAGTCCCCAGAGCGGAGGGAAAGGATGGTAATGACTGGCTCTTGAGAGTATACCATTCCCATTTCTTTGATGGAAAATTCAAGACTTACTGCACAGCAGCAAATCTGCATTCCCTGAATATCTCCTGCTTTAGGCAAACACCAGATGTGCTGTACCTGGCCAGACTCCCCTTGCTGGTGTTGTGGCCCCTGAGTGAACAGGAGCCCCTGAAGGTTTGAGGCCTATCTGTGCTGCCCCCTGTTGCTGCCTGCCCCTCAGGATGGCTTGTCCCTGCGGCAAGGGGAGCCAGAGGAACCACTTTCAGTGTCAGTGCTGTTATCTGTCTGGCTTCCCAGGAAAATGAGGTTGATGCAGTTGCCTGGATGTCCTGCAGCCCCTCTGTCAGGAGACTGGTAGCTGCTTTCAGCCACTTTGGGCAGAGACGCTGAGAGCCCAGTATCAGCAAGATCTGTAAAGCTCAGGAGCTTGTTAGATGACATTGGTGCCCACAGACTAGTGTCCCTTAGGGTAGAAAAGTAATTACATCTCTCCTCTTACACAGCCCAAAATTACAGAGGCATGTGCTGGCATCTGCACATGCATACCTCTGATGGAGAGATGTCGCCAGTGCAGGCAGAGGAAGATGCAGGAGGAGATTGTATGGGGAGGAAGAATAGGGGAGCATGGAAGGGATCTGGAGGAAGAGATAATACAGGGGTAAATCTTAGGTGTTGTTTGCAGCCTGTACAGGAGTATATGTGGAGTGCTGGTGCAATGCTTCATCTCACTGGGACATCTCAACATTAAAGCATCCAAAAAGGCTCAAAGTTTCTCGTATGATGTGGAATCACAGAATGGTTTGGGTTGGATGGGACCTTGAAGAGCATCCAGTCCCAACCCCCTGCCATGGTGGGGTGATGCCACCCACTGGATCAGGCTGCCCAGAGCCCCATCCAGCCTGGCCTTGAGCACCTCCAGGGATCGGGCATCCACAGCTTCTCTGGGCAGCTGTGCCAGGGCCTCACCACCCTCACAGTGAAGAATTTCCTCCTGACATCTAACCTAAACCTACCCTCTTTCAGTTTAAAACTGTCACCTCTTGTACTGTCACTATATTCTGCCCTCTGAGTGTTCCATGTTGGAAAGCAGGTCCATAGCAAAATGTGTTAACAGCATTGACAACCAGAATCTTGCTTTCTCTGGTGTCCTAGTGTTGCTGTTTCTAACAGTTCATTCAAAAGCCTCTTTCTAGGCATTGTTTGTGCTTCTGGGCATTGCTTGAGAAAAGTTCTAGGTAGAGACAAGGCTAAACAGCACTTTTTTAAACAGACAGGTTTAAATCTGTCTTGAAATCTTATCACACTTGCCGTTTCATAATCCTTATCTACAGATTTCCTGTTTGCTCACATTGTCAATAGTGGATAGTTTTTCTGTTTTAAATCTAGATGTACAGTGGTATTTTCTAAGTATGTCAGATACTCAGGTTTCACTGAATGCCCGAAATATTTGAGACCTATTTTGAAAATTCTGGGTATAATATCCAAATTACATAAACATTTGAATAACGAGAATCTGCTCTGAGTGTAGGGGGGTTTCATTCACATATTTATTTACGACTCTTTCTTTACAAATTACATTGAAAAGATAATGCTTAACCTTGGCAGCTAGTTTTCCATTTGGTTAGGATTAATATGTTTTTAAGAAATACACCTTAAATAGAGTTTGACATACTGTAATCCAACTTCATCTAATCAGAAAATAAGTTGTTTTGCTTTAAATAGGCAGTTTCAATGATTTTGCTCTAAAATGTAGGTTCCATCTCATTGATAAGTAATCATTAAAATTCACTGATTTGTAAATAAATAAAAACTTCAGGCACTTCATTTTAATCCATTGGTTGGAAGAAGGAATGTAGGAGGGTAAATCTGGACTAGCTCTCAGCTTGAACGAGCTCCTGCTTCAGCTGAGCTAATTGAATTACTGAAGAACATATTCAGCCAAGAACACGCTCAGCAGACTGTGGGTGTAGGCACAGGACTGAGCATGTATTGTACCATGTTTCTAGCAAGCTGCTGCTTGCCAGGGAGCTTGACAACTGACTCTATGCATTCCACGTTACACGTGATCCTTGCCTGGTAAAATTCTGAGATAAAAACAAGCAGAAAACAACATTAGGTTTCACTGTCTTTGCTGAAGTTTGAAGCTGTTTGAGTATAGTACCTGAGAGTACAGACATATGAATAATGGTTGAGGTGGCTGTGGGTTAAGCTATGGTAACATTATATCCCTTGATGCTTAGTGTCTTTCTCTAGAGGTTTGCTTTTTCCTTACAGTTTCTCTGCCAGCTGTGGACTACCTGAATAACATTTTAAATCTAATTAATACACATTAGTACGTTATGTGTTAATAGGTATTATAATAATTCCAAGTTTAGTTTGACATATTGTTAGCAATTATGTTGAAACAGGATACATTATGGTGATACTTTATTTAGAAATATTGATTCATGTAGATATATGCATGTGTTGTCTTTTCCACCGTATTTCTGTGGTTGTAGTAGAAGAGAGATGGTCAGCAGATGACTGTGTGATGTCTTTGGACACCATATTTATCCTGAAATAAGGGGATTTCCTACCAGCTTCTGCTGGGAGGGGTGGAAAGCCAGACTGTAGCACTGATCTTGCAGCTGAAAAAGTGAGAACACATCACAGAGTCTTGTTCTAAATAAAACTTGGTGGTGCTTCCACTGACTTCTGCCTAAGGGAAATCAGAAAGTCTCATGTGATGGTATCTTTTTCTGTAGAGGAAACCACGTCACTGTTGCTTTCTCTCACACCTGTCACTTCCTTATTTGAAAGCAGAAGTTGCTCAAGAAAAAGTTGATGGGTGATGGTGATCCTTTAGGTCCAGTGCTGTAGTTAGCAAAGGAGTCTTTAAATGTTGTTGAGAGTTTACCTCGGTCAGAAGAATCTGACTTTGGAGTTGGTTTTGTTCTGAGCAAAATATTGGTCCAGGTGGACCTCCAGAGATCCCACAATTGCTCTGCAGTTTGAAAATCCCAAAGCTATCCAGCCTTTCAAAAATCCTGAGTGTGGCTGCCTAGTAAGTGGCTGCCCAGCCCATCGTGAGTCCTGGGCTCCCAAGGACCCTGCTGTAGTGCCCAGCCACAGCTCCGGGCTGCTTTTTGGTGTGTCCCAACCTGCCATCTACATGCTGCTTGCTCCAGTTCCCAGTCTGGCCCACATCGCTGGCTTTAGCCTTGTATTAACTAGCAGTACAAGACCCAACATTTTGTTCTCATTGTGTTTACATATGTATGTGCAGGAAAAACTAACTGGAGGCTTGAAGTCCTGCATGCATTGGCTGCATTGAAGTCATGCAGCCCATTGAGACTTCAGCTGGAGATCCAGAGAAAGCATGTGTGCAGCTCTAAAAACATGTCCAGCTAAGAGATGTCCCGAGTGAACTTTTATGTAAAAAGAAGCTGGGAGGAATGCTAAAAGCTTTCTGAAAGAACTGGGTCTGAGCTAACAGAATCAGTATAGAGTTGGAGAGCAGAGGGGCGTTGACAAGAGCAAGCTTTTACTGAAGCAGTGAAATACTTTGTCTTTTGTTTGCTGGAATTATTAAAAATCTTCATCTAGAGACAAGTTACAATTTAATTTGAAAATGTTATTCCTTTAATAGTCAGTACTAAACTTCAGACATCATTTTTTATCACACTTCATACTGCTTAGTGGTTATTATGTACCAGTGCCAGCCTGATGCAAGCAACAGAACCAAAATTGTTTCTTCTGAACTTAGACTGTAAGCTAACATTCAGCAAAGAAAAAAATGATTCTTTGGGATGTTTCATGAGCTGTTTTCTTCTATAATCACAAGTTTTCCTTCTTATTTTGAATGTTTGTGAAAAAATAACAGTTCTGAACCATTTGATGTCTTGTCTTTAGAGACTTATTTCTCTTCTCTTTCTAAATGTGTTCAGGATCTCTAAAATAATGTTTATCTGTTGTCATCAAACCTTCTGAGCTAGTGGATCTGATGAGATGCTTTCTCAGTTTCCCTTGAAAAAGATATATTAAAAAAATATATGTATGGCATCAGTTTGTGAAACCCCGTTTGCTAATGGAACCGATAAAAAGAAGAAATTTTTTAAAAATCTTTTGAAGATGTATCATTTGTTTTGGTTTTATTGTTTTTTTAGGTTTTTGTCAAGCCGGCAAGGATTTACGATTAGTATCTCTGTGCATGGAGCAAATTGATATCCCAGCAGGCTTCCTGTTAGTAGGAGCCAAGTCTCCAAACCTTCCGGAGCACATTCTAGTCTGTGCAGTTGACAAGAGGTTTTTGCCAGATGATCATGGAAAAAATGCACTTTTAGGTAAGAGTTGGTTTTTTTCTTCATGCCATAACAATTCAGAGAAAAAGGTTGTTTTGAAATTATCTGAAGTCATTTCAGCTGATGACCTATTAAAAATATGTTGAGGAGAGGCTTGTTTTTATTAAATTAAGTCCACAGCTGAATCGGCCTTAAAAGCCCATTTTGAAACAAGTCCCTGATTCCGCAGTTAACCACAATTGAAGCTGGGTGATTTCTGTGTGGGCTGAAGACAATCACATGCCTGGCAGTGTGAACTGTCTGGATACTCTTTATCTCTACTGATGCTTACAGCATTTTCATTAAAGAAGAAATATACTCACGCGATTGTAGATGATGAGCTTTTTTTTTGTAAATTAATGCACAAGTTCTGCTCTTTGCTCTACCAGGAGCATAGTTTTCAATGGAAGCTCTGAGGGCAGTTTGGCTCTCAAAATCTAACACACAGATTTAGATAATACATTTACATCACAATTGGTTGCATTTATGAGCTTCTAAATTTTAATACAAGAATGATTCTTTGTCATTGGAGAAGGGAGCCTAGATTTCCTGCCTGGTGCACATTTTAACAGAGTAGTAAATGCGATGGTATGTATTTTGCTCCTATAGCCTATTTTGAATTTACATTCTCATTTCTCTCTCCATTCGCTGTGCTGCCTAGCATACATTCAGAAAGACCTTTCAACAGAGAAGAAATTACAGTATAGCATAAGTACCCCTATTTAACCACACTGCTCAAATTCTCATCCATACTAGCGACATTTCGATAACTATTGAAAACATTTCCTTTTTGTACGAATGAGCTTTAATGTTATTTCTCCCTTAAACCTATTTATTATTCCGTAAACCTTTGTACCTATGGCAGAGATTCCACTGGCATAAATTAGATGGGAGCTGCAGTGTGACGTGTCCTTGCTGGGTACAGGTGGGGAAGTGGGATCATGGGGAGTACTCTGGTGTTTCTTGCCATCCTCATAGGAGCTGCTCCCCAGTGAGCAGGGGAAGTGTCAAGAGCTGATCGATACAAACTGTCTGATACACAGAGAGATGCTGATCAGTATGATCAGATCAGACTGTCTTTGTGGGTAACCTCCCCACCTCACGCTCCAAGCTTTGTATCAACTTATCATCTCTGATGTCATTTGCTAATGAGCATCATGACTCACAACTGTGTTCTGGCATTGCCAATGTTACATATTTAAATGACTTTGTCCCTGTGTAGCTGGTGCACAGGAATTGACTCAGTAACCCTGTGAGACTCCGACGACTATTTCAGACTACTCTAGAATACCAATAGTTCCTACAGGTTGCAAGGGAGAAGGGAAGAACTGATTCAGTCCCAGGAAAAACAGGGTGAAGAAGTCTGCTTCTTGGCATCCTCAGCAACGTGATGGTAAAATATGGTAACGAGGCATAATTAGACTAAAGACAATTGCCAATAAACTAGACTTCTATGGAAAATGCGTTTTGTCAGACAGACTGAATATCTTTTTCATAAAACTATGAGTTTGGCTGACCGGTGAGTGTAGGAAACAGTATTCTCTGAGGTGCTTGGCATTGTGGTAAATAATGATAGTAATGAGGATGAAAAACTGGTTCTGTTATAGATCTTGAACTGAAAAATGGGGAAAAAAAGAAAACCAAAAGTAAAGGATTTCAACGAGGTACTTATCAGCCCTGTTCTATTTTAAATCATTATTGAATTTCCAGAAAGACTATTAAATATTTTTTCATTAAAGGTTGAAAACAATTCAAAGATTAGTGGAGTGGCAAATAAGCCGAAGGATTTTAATTGTTCAGCATTCGATAATGGAGGAAGTGGTTTTATTCAAACAACAAGAATTTTAAGGCAGGCCCATTTTAGAGTACGTTCTGTGCTTTGTTGTGGAAGATTTCAGACTGCTGCAGTCTATGTACAACATTGTCATTGACGTAGCTTTGAATGCCACTGGAAATCAAGGGTGCATGTAGTCCTCAGTCTGGACCGTCTCCCCCAGCCTCAACTCAAAATTTCATCCCCTTTCATGAAACTATGTCGTAAACATTGCAGAAAAGTAGCCTTCTGCCTACTTTACTCCTAAATCTGCTACTTCTGTGAAAGATTACAGGCTTTTAAGAACGTTCTGAAGCACTTGTAACTTTTGCCATGAAAATCGAAGCATGACAATGAATGACTGGTTATAAGTCTTTAGTAAGGTGTAAGGTTCACCTTACTTGGGGAGTAGTATTGCAATGCATACTATGGATCAGCCATTATTTGGAGAGAGGGAAGGAAGCATTTGGCTTGGAACCCATGTTTTTTTTTAATACAGAAATATGGAAGAGAAATAGGAAACCTTATGGAAATTTCCTCTGTTGGCATCATAGCTTCTCCCAACCCCGTGAGCTGTTCTTCTCTGCTCTGTGCAGAGTGGAACATTGGTGGTAGAATTTTGGCCTAAGTTAGTATGACCTAAAAAGAGTTTCAGAAAACACTGAAATCTGGCTGCATTTGGCTGCTGCCTGACATGTGTGCTGAGGAGGGCATCTGTGGTAACTGTCTGGCTGGAGGCCTCTAGTCACTCTGACCTGGGTGTGCAGGTAGGTTCAAGTGGCTTCATTCCTAGCAGCGATCACAAGCTGTTTAACTGTGTGTACCTTCTGCTTCACTCATCCAGGATTTTCTGGGAACTGTATAGGCTGTGGAGAAAGAGGATTTCGGTACTTCACAGAGTTTTCCAATCATATCAACCTGAAATTAACCACTCAGCCAAAGAAGCAGAAGCACTTAAAGTACTACCTAGTAAGAAGCTCCCAAGGTGTTCTGTCAAAGGGACCTCTTATTTGCTGGAAAGGTAATTAAGATGCCCATTCACTTAGGGTCTTAATATTATATTAATGTGATGTTGAATGAAAAATTGAAAGTTGCTGTTGAAAATGTATGCATTAAAAAGAAACTATAGAAAATTAATTTATTTTCTAATTGAAAGAAAAATCCCCTATGATTTCATTGAAGTCTGGATTGTGCCGAAGATGTTTATTGAGTCTTATTAGTGACCGTGCAATCGGCTTCCTCCATCTCTCTGTGCTGGGAGTGTGAATCTGTCCTTGGGATGTACAGCCACCTTGGTAGGAGAAATAAGATTCTTCCGTCTGCTAATTTTTTTCTGTACCTGAAGCAAGATGACTCACAGCCAGGGCTCTGGCATTGGCTGTACACTGATATTCATCTTAGCAGGTGCAATTCAGTCTGGCTAATGCCTGAGGATAGCCAACACACCATTAGATTAAGAAAGCTCAGCTCACTCATCTCAAGGAGAGGAGAAATCATGCATGCTCTTGCCATTTACTGTGTGGCTTACCCTCTACCTCTGCAATATTGTTAACAAATCTGTTTAAGAGATGACACTTATAACCAACACACTGGGGCATAGTATTGATGGATGCAGGATTTTTGAGCTGGAGCCATACAAAGTCTTGAGGAGGGAATTGTTCACCTACTCACTGCCTGCCAAGCTGGTATACATGCTGGCTGCCTGTCTTCCTCAGCTGTGTTTTCACTCAGTAATGACAGAGTTTGATCTGGTGCCTGTTGTTCCAAAGGATGAGGAGAGGAGATACTCCACAGGAGGACTGAGACACATCTGAAGAGTCACATCCTCATGTGAAAGGCAACAGGACTCCAGAGAGATGATTATCACTAAACTGTATGAGTAATTATACTACTGTATCAGTTTGTGGTTCAAAGGGATCCTGTCTTCAGCTGTTTTTTTTTTTTTTTATTACAAATATAATTATCTACTACTTCAGAGTGGTTCTGTTTTTTAGTAGCATTTTTCACAAAAACTGCAGAAATTTAGTTTGGTACTCTCTTTTTTAAGTTCCAAATAATGAAAAAGGAAACCTTATTTTACATTATTTTTCCATGAATTATGAGAGAGATTGTCCATGCCATACAGCACAGTCTGATGCCCTGTTTAGCAAACTGTTCAGGGGAACATTTTGTGCTGCCTGGTGATGTTCATATGCAAGACTACTCATGACAATCTCTTAATCTTTGCTTGGTTAGACAGTGTAATCTGGAGTTGCACTTCATTTTGTTTCATTGCACGTAGATTTTTTTATTGGAGGCAATAATTAGGCTGCGGGTATGCTGACATGCACAGGAGAGGAACCGAGCTGGCTCTGGGGGTCCTTTCCCTGAACCCTCTGATGTTCATGCCGTTGGGGTCAATGTGTGGCCTGGCGCATGCCATCAGGGGTAGCACATGTGAAAAGCTATTGTGTACTTTCCTCTGATCACAAACATGATGGTGTGGAAGAGTGAGACACAGGGCTAGCTTTTGGTTCTATGCCCATTGCATGTGTTTTGAGAACCTATAGAAGTTTAGAAAATTGACCCAAAATGGACCTCATGGGCATTACTTTGATGGGCTCTAGCCCCATATTGATACCATCCATTTAGAAACCCTTCACCCTTTACTTATGTTAAAGCTACAATCAGAAGAAGTGCTGTTGAACACCCCTACCTCTTCAAACAAAGCCTGATGAGATCGCAGTTTAAAAAATGGGTGAATATGAGATTTTTAAAGTTATTTTTTCCTCCCTCAACTGAATTTTCATCCAGATAGACATTCCCAGGGATGGGATCTCCTTGAAGATTTTCTGGAGATGTACTAAGAATCTGAGTGTCAGCACAGTTTTCCATTTAAAGGGCAACATATGATGGTTTGTATAAAGGTTGTGCCGCAGGTCGCCAAGTGTTCCCTGGGATATGTCCAAAACCTTGACATCTCTTGCAAGCTGAGAGCTGAGGGCTCTTGCCATTTTGCAGCATCTGGTCTCTATTTGCCTGGCACTCTCAGTGGCCCCTGGGGAGGTTTTCTTAATTAGAAGACAAAGTTGACTAAACTGCTTGAGCTGTATTTTCGTTGACTGCTGCCATTTGCCGCTGTTTGTTGTATGTGCTGTGTGTATGCTTTTAACATTTTGTCACCTTTCGCCACTGTTGCTGAACTTTCTGGCTGGAAGGCAGGCCTTGTTAATATGTACTGTAGCTGCTTCGTTTGCAGAATGTAGAAGCAGGCAATCATCTGCTGCTAACCTCTCTGCTAAACCAAATTCTGCGGTGTCACCGTCCACGACCCCAGAGGGTGGATCAGCTAATGGATACAAGTCAGGGTTCACTCAGACAGGTAGGAGCTGAAAGTGCTGTAAAGATAACCATTGGGGTGGTAAGTTACCTCAGATATTGTTGGTTTAGGGATGCCATAAACAAGTGGGTATTTACTTGAAACCATGTATGGATTACAGCTGGGAGGATACCTTTCAGAATTTGCTGTGGGAGAGATTAAGACCCAGATGAGGCTGAAGATGAGCTTAGTCCTCATAAGAACAGTCAACTAAAAGCATTAAATAATCTTCTGTTTAACTTACTTGATTTTTTGTTTCCCTGTATTTGCTTCATTTATTTTTTTTGTGAATCTCAAAATATTTGAACTATATGTGTATAGCATTTATAGAAGAAATTCAGTTTTAGGCAGACTCACTATGTCTACTTAGTATACATAGACTAGGATATTTGTCTGGAAACAGAAAAAATATTCTCCTTGGGGCTGAGGGATACAGCTCTTATTTATTTATTTGCTTATTTATTTATTTACACAAGGGTAAAACCAAAAATTAAAGCAGTTTCCCCTTACAAATACAGGGTTTCTGTGTTACGTGAGCTAGCGTGCATCTCATATGTGCTTTCCAGTTCTAAAAAGCTGTTAATGATGTACTTGACCAAGGGGAAACAATAAAAATCAAATGGATATTGGCTGACAAAGAGGCAGCATCATGAGTTAATTTACTTATCACGAATAGCTAAGGAGCTTCTCTTTGAGCTTTTTTTCCCCTCATTGTTTCATTGCAGCGTTATCTGTGTTGTTTTTATGTTTTTGTGCCCATCTGTGCTATTTCCTGAAAAATTAAAAATAGGAAAAAACTTTCTGTTTGGTTGTTGTAAGTGGTTGATATGTATGTGCCACAACTTAAGTTTCTCTAGAGGAGTATGAAATGCAGATGGAAAAACGAGCTTGTTCAAATATAAAACAAAGTTAAAATAATAATAATAGTAGAAAAAAGCTAAAAAGGCATAACAAACAAAAACTGAACATATGCTTTTTTATGAAATTGTAATCCCTAATCAGTATGTTCAGAAACCATTTCCCTGGCTGGTCAACCCTCCTTCTGCTTAGCAAGCCGTGAGCTTCAGGCTTATGTTAGAATGAAATGAGAGTGTCTTTGAAACACATCTGCATTTCATTGCATGATCCATTGGCTTCCAGACACTGGCATGAGAGCTGTGCAGATGCATGAGAACCTATTTATTTGAAATAACAAGTGACACAATATTTACACAGCTTTGTCTTCTATTGTACCTGCCAAGTTAATAGATACACCTTTATATACTGCTTTCTCCTTATCACTCACTGTGATTTTCAGTCTGCTTGGTTTTTCTGTGTCACTGTTTGTACTCTTAGGTCACAGTTGTCAAAACCTTTTCATCTCCTTCTGGGTTATCTTCTAGTGAAGATAATGCCACCTCCATACATATTAAATCCCTGTGACTAGGAGGAGGGGGAGGGCACCTTTTTGAGTTCTGACATGTGTTGCCCATAATGCTCCAACTTTTTCTCTCCTAGGATTGCACAGCTACTTGTACTTCGGGTTGAATGGCCTGTTATTTTAAAATAGGAGTACTCTAGCAAGTTGCTTTCTAAAATTCTTTTCATCTTCTTGTCAAGTTACGCCCATTTTCCCTTTTAAACTTCTGTTAATATTTCTGTTTTCTGCCTTTTTAAGTCAACATTCAAGTCTCCATGTTTCAGAGGACACCTGTATGTCTGCAGTCACTCTGAGTGCTGCATTGAAATTGTTATTTTGTGACAGAAATTAGAGCACAAGAGAGCTTTGAAATAACCTAGTTAAAGTTGACAGTACGGTGTGGCCATGACACTGTCCCTCTTTCAGAAGAGTGTGGGAAGATGCAGTTCCATTTCAAAGGAGCTGTGTTTTAATGGGCATTACAACAGTGGCTGAACAGCATCAGAAATTCAGTTTTAGGCAGACTCACAAGAGACAAAACTTCAATTCGTATGTTTAAAGGATGGTAAGCAACTAGAGAAAGGGTTTTTAAAAGATAGGAAGACAAATGATTTTAATAAGAGGTGCTACAAGTCCTGCTTAGGTGTCAGTGTGGTATTTATACATATACCAACCATCTGATTTCATGCATGCAATTTCAAGAAAATGTATTACAGCAAGAGAGGGTGAGAAAACAAACAAACCAACCCGACAAAATGGGAGACCAGTGTTTTCCTCTGAAGCCCCTGAGCTGGCTGTTTGCTTGGTGGCCATTCAGCATTTGTCCTGTGAACGTGGACAAGGCTTTCTGCTGGAGCAGCAGCAAAGGCTCCTGTTTGCTCCCCTTCGCAGTTGCTCTGTCTGGCAAAGCAGACTCTCCTCCTCCCCATCCTTCCTCACCAAATGGTATGTCGCCTGAGGGGGAATGTCTTTGGCAGATCAAGTTGGTCTTCGCCTTCCGTTTTTTTTCCCTGGCTGTTTTACTGGGACATCTGTAGGTGAACTTAGCCTACTTAGCCTGCGTCTTGCAAACTACTTTCAGCACAGACGTTGAGGTAACGTTGGGATTTGCCAGTGTATCAGCATTCCAGTGCTGAATTTTAATTTGAAGTAAATTGCGGGTATGAATTGCCCAGTGTCTGCATGCTGAGGGGTTTTGAGTCTGCTATGATTTGCATTTTTATACGGGGCAAACATTCGATTTATTTATTTATTTTTATTCTTCAGCTTATCCATCTATAAAATAGGGGTATTTTTTCTACTATTATTATTTTTTTAATGCCTTGGCAAAATGCTCTAAGGAGTTGCTGTTTGTTAATTCATGCACAGAGTTTGGGCTCAGCCTTCGTTTCTTTCCCAGACTTAGAAATGGACCTGCACTTTTCATAGCCTTATAGATAGTAGTGCTGTATGGTGGTCTTCAGAGATTATGTATTTGATTTTTTTTATGCCCTAAGTCAAACTTGTCTGAGTCTGACAGAAGTTCAGTAACTTGTTCTTGGAAATCTCATGTGGTGGAGTTTCCACAGCCTTTTAGGCAGCTTATTCCAAGTGCTCGTTCTCTGTGCTTGCTGGGGGCAAATCACACAAGCTCTTTGCCCTAGCTTTCTCATCTGTAACACAGGATAACTGTGTTTGCTTGCCTGTCCCACAGGTGTATTTTGAGAAGCAATGAGATAACTCTTTCTGCAGTTAAAATATTTTTCCATTGTTACATGAATGCAAAATGTTCTGAAAGAGATCTATCATGGGTTTGGTATATTATTGGATTCTACAGAAATGCCCATTAAAGATTATAGCTCCTACAAGATATTTTTAAATGATTTTTTAAGTGTAAAATTAAGTTTGCATTATTTGCAGAGATGTGTAGATAAGTGTATATGCATGTTTGTATTTATATAGTACAAAATATGTATACTCACATATATAGTTTTCAAGTATTACTTAGCTAAACACCTTCTTTTCTCAGATTCTTCGGTGTTCAGTCCAGCAAAATCATCTTCTGCTATTAACTTAAGTGGAACTCAAGACCCATCTCGGAACAAGAACATTGTGAAACCTTTGGCTTTGTCGGTGCAGCTCGTAGGAAAGACATTTGCTGCAGGTAGCACTTTGCTTTCCAGGATAACTGAAAGCCAAGGGAATTATCTGCTTAGCAGCAACGAAATAAGAAAATGATCTTTTAGGAGGAAAAAGGAAAGAAAAACATTCACTAGCGTTCTCCGAAATCCTCATATTCTTCCAGTCCTGAAATTTTCCATGGCTGTTACTATCTCCAAACTGAGCCACACCCTGGCTTTCAGATTTGCCATTGTGATAGAAGTGCATGTCATATCACTCTTGCACTTGCTTAGATGTCTAAGAGAGCAGAAAAGTCAACTCTTGATACTACACTGATTCTTGCCACAGTAACTGAGACCTGTGTGCTTTTCTCCTTTTGTAATGAGTATAGTTACTCCAGATGTATTTCATGGAATATAGCCTCACTGAAAGAAGATTTATTATCTGTGCAGTTCTAATTGATCATTTCTGTATTGTGATATTCTGATTATTTATTAATTCATCTAGTTAGCCTCTTAATCAGTTTTATCATACAAATGGTATAGGAAAGTATGCTTGAATAAGGAAAAACGTAAGTTTATTTGGTTTATATATGCACATGAGCATTGTGTTTTATACATAATGTATTATGTCTGCTGTTTAATACGGTATATATTGTTATATATGCATACTGCTGTGTTGCACGTAAGGAATATACAGTATCAGCGAAATCAGTGGCACCATTTTGTGTAAAACACCAGTGATTTCTGCATTTAGGTATTCTAGTATGTTATATTTTCGGTATACTAGTACTTTTCTCCTCTGTACTTGATTAAGAGAATTCATCATGTGTGGAAATTGCTTCCCACCAGTTTCTACTTCTGTAATTGACCCACATCCACCAGATCTGTCCATGCCAGACCATTGACAAGGGAGTGCAAATGAGGAACGTGCAATGGGCAAGTGCTGCTACTCAAATTTTGCTAATTGGCAACCTGAGAATCTTGTACCTGAATTTATTTGGGTGACTGTGGCTGCAGTCCATGTTACAGTGTTCTAAGCTAAATACCATTATCTCAGACTCTTTCTGTTGCAGCCAACATCAGCAAGCACCATCTCCTGCTGCTGCTTCTGGAATATGTTCCCAGGAGCTACATGGCAGTGGAGCTGGCAGATAGGAAAGGAGCTGTAGTTGCCACTGAGCTCCATATCTACTTTCTATCCACAGTTTATGCCATTTTTTTTTTCTCCTTAAAAAATTAGACCTGAAAAAAGAATACGCGAGAGCTCAGAAGTGTGAAGATAACTTCTTGTGATCCTCTGCTTTTGTGGTTTCGTTTTGTGATTTGCATGTAGTGGGGCCTGCCAGAGTGTCAGGCCAGCTGAGACTGGAGGATCATCTTAGGCAGAGATAGCAAAAATAAGCATGTTTTGTCTCAGTGATGTTCAGAGCACGTATACTGCGCAGCAAACTGTCCTGTCTCCCACGCAAGGGCTTCAGATGAGAGTGTGTGTTGACTTAGTGTGTATGACATGTGGACAATTGGGAGAAAAGTATGTAGATGCACCAGTGAGGCTTAGAAGCCCTTGCAAACTGAATTTGTGATGGGCACTTTTTAAAATTCTCAGGGTCTAAAAAACATGTCACAAAATTACCAGTGATTTTTTTTTTTTTGTATGATTTTTTGTTCAGGTGAAGTTATTTTGGGTTTTTTCTTCCTCCAATTCTTTCTGCCTTGAAATGTGGAGATCCTGTTTCAAAGTCAGGATTTTTCAGCCTGCGTCCAAATTATCCTCTGCTAAGTACTCTTCAGTCAGGCATCTTGCCCTGTTCTTTTGTGTGTGCATGCTGCCGTATTGTTTTGTTTGTTTGTTTTCAAGATTGTCTCAAGCCACACACTCTGTATTTTATTATACTCAGCTCCTCTTTCACTGCGTGCCACTGATGTTGCTAATGGAAACGCTAATGGAGGAAGAAATAATGTATTGAGTTCTGCGGTCTCTCGGCCAATGCCTCACTCGACCTCTCCTAGCCCTAGCTGTGCAGCTGGAGACCAAGGTAAAGAAAACCTCTGCTCTGTGTTCCTTTAAAGCTGCAGCATTTGTTGGACCTGAAATTCAGGATTTTGGTTTTCTTCCCATCGTAGCTGTTTCTGCAGTTTAGTGATCCATTTGGTTTCTGGTGTGGCCGTTAATGACAACACTGTAGTTTTTAACACAGGTGGCAGCATTTCTCACATCATAGTCTGGCTTTGTCTAAGTCTAGGTGTAAACCTCTGGAGCTCTGTAGTGTGAAACCGGCTCAACACCATTGTGAAATGGAAATGTGGGCTGGAGCCAGGACTTTTGGAAGAATGGAGTTTAGAATTAGTTTTTGCTTTTGTTCACAGCATCAATGTCCAATTCTGGACCACCAAAGAAACGTCATCGAGGATGGTCTCCTGGCTCCCCAGTCCCTCCTCCTGGCTTAGTGGTACCTGTTCCTACAATTCGACCCTCAACTAGAACAGGTAAAACTTGTATGATTTCATTTGCAAAAAGCTGTACTCAGGCAGACCAGCAGCCCTGTGCTGCTTCACTTAAGGGATGCGCAGAAAACATCACTGAGCTCGCTGAAGTAGTTAAGGACACAATGGACAGATTTTCAGATGTCCCAGAATAACACACAATTATTTGTTCTTTGTTTCTGCAATCTAAGATGGTAAAATGGGAAAACAAAACTCCATGGGGAGGGAGAAAAAAGGAAGATGACAGTTTTAAGGGTCTACAGCTGTCAAAGTTCCCCAAACATAACTCATTTCTGCTGAAATTGTGCAGGTGTATGGATATATGAACTCACTTGAATGCTTTCCATTAGCCTTCTACTTGAATATAGCGTCTCCTTCTGGTGTGGCATGCTACAGAAACAGCACACTCGGTTCTCATGCAGGAAAGATGCCTTTATGGAATTTTGGCCTAACAAAGGACATTGATGTCCCCATCTTTGGTTAGAAGGATAAAGTTTGTAAGACCAAAAGGCCTGTGTGTGGAAAAGCTCTGGGAGGGACATATAATATCATGATATGAAATAGGATTGAATGTATGTAAATAGACATCAATATGCATTTAGGTACCACTTCATACATAGCTACTAATAAAACTTTGCTATTTAAGGACTTTGCAGTTGTGGGATTCAGAATAGTTTGAAAAGGGGACTATACAATTACTGATCTCTCTATTGAGTGGGAGAATAAACACACAGGGATGGAAGAAAACCCAAAACATTTGTTGTCATGCACAACCTATTTTAATTCTTCTTTGGAAGGTTTGGTTTTGAGATATTTTGGAATTTATTTTGAGAGATACTTGTCTTGGGAAGAAGAGTTGCATAGTAGTAACTGCCCTTTGAGCAGTTCTGCCTCCTCAAGCACCTCAAATCAATCACAGCTGTTTCCACAGCTAAAATGTATGCATGCATACATTCATTCATGCTGCCTGTGATGTTTTTCTGTAGATAGCATTGTTTGAAAAATCTGTTACAAACAACCAAAAGAAGCCTGAGAAACTTCTGAAGCAGGCCTCACACCGAAAGCTGATAACAGATGACAGAGTTCTTGCACTTTGTTTCTTTTTACATGTGAAAGCTAATTTTGCGCCTTTGTGTATAAAGCCTCATTTTTATCCATTTAACAACTGTTTAGGGACATCTTTGAGATTTTTGGCTTGTATTCTCTTTCTTATCTACGTGTGTCTTCTGTCAGAAGTCAGAGCAGTTGCTTCCCTTTTATTGACAGGTATTACTGAGAGGTGGCCTCTGTCTTAGAGGTGGCCTCTTGGCTTAGTACTTGGCTTTGTTTGAAGATGCATATTCAAACCTGTGCTTTCCTCCCTCATTCCCACCAACAATACAGTGGCCAGAGAAGTTTTATTTTAGGGGTGGGGCTACAGAGGGAATAGCCTCCTAATTTAAATTGCTTAAAACTATAGCAGGAAATGCAGAGGCCTTTTGAATTTTATTACAGTTTGTGATCTGCAGTTATTTTTTTTATTTGTTCATACGGCCAAATCACAGTATGAGCCTTTTAGTAATGGAAGCTTCTCTTTTCTTTATTTTATAGAGCCTCTTTTGTCAGTCCCAGTTCCTCAATCCATGTTAACTGGAATTTTACAGCCTCAACCCATCCCAGCAGGGGAGACTGTAATTGTTCCTGAAAACCTGCTGAATAACTCGGGAGTCAGACCAGTGATTCTGATAGGTAAGTTTTACACTAGGGAGTCAAATGCTGCATTTCGAACAAATGTATGCTCCCCTAGGAGAAAGCTGGTGGGGTTTTTTTGTTTTGTTTTGTTTTTTAGCTTCTTTTTGTTGCTTCTGACATTCAGTGCAATATGTAGTCAGTTTGTCATCGATAGTTTGCTTTGGTTGCGCAACACTTAAAATTGGAAGTGAGATTTCTAAGAGAACCTGATTTGCAAACAGGTCATGACGAGGTCACATTTATACAAAACCTCTGGCCAAACTGAAATTTTGTACAAATGACATTTTTGGAAAATCCAAGAATAGAAATATTTCCGTGTAATGAAAATAGGTTTCCAGTGTACAACAACTTACAAAACATGGAAGTATTTCCTTCAGCGTTTATAATCCAGATCTTGAAGCCCAGGATTCTACATGAGAACCAGAAAGCTGATGTGAACTAATTAGAGGCGAATCATACTAAGTTTTTGTCTTTTATAGACCACAATTATTGTAAGCAACTGAGATAACAGATTAGGCTTTTAAAATTCTTTAGCTGTATGAGTACATTGTTAACCCTTAGGAAGACGTTGCTTTTACTGCACAGGTATGACTCATAACACAAATACCCTTTGCAAGCTGAACAGTATGGGCATAAAATATAACAGAGATGGGTTGGCTTTTGGGGGGAGATTTTTTTTTTTAACCCTTTAAATCTCTTTTCAGTCTAGCACAGTACAGATCCTTGTATAAAGGAGCTTCAGCGTTAACAGAAAATATCTGTCTGTACAATTCATGGAATAGTTTATCATTCATGAAGGTATTGAGAAGTTCTCAGAGTCCTCACTTGCAGAGATAATCCTAATGCACATAATTTCAAAAGAATTAACTGGGCCATCTACACCAGTAAAATTGTCAAGGTTAGGGCTACGCTTCTTTTGGTTTGTCTTGTTTCCTGGAAGCGTATTCTAAAGCTCTAGCGTGGTGCTTTAATGTTTTCAGAGAAACATTTCGTTATTAAAGATGAGGATGTCTACAGTTATCAGCTTAAGTGCAAATTGAATGCAGCCCTTAGGCTCTTGGAGAGTTGCCAATGGAGTCCTCAGCTAGGCTAAATGTTAGTGTCCCTGAGAAACAGCGTCCTATTAATAGTACAGAACCACATGTACCCAAATGGATGGGTTTGGCAAAACCTGTGCGGAAATTTTTTTGAAAGGAAAACATTCTGAAGAAGAGAGCCTATTCTCATATGCTTTATCTGACAGAGCAGCATGTTTAGTTGTTGACATTTATTTAACCTGCTTATGGAAACAGAAAGAAAACATGGAAAAAAAGTGAAATTAATCATGGCGATACTGCAGTAGCTGAATCAATTCTAGTGTTACTAGAATCCTTTTGTAATGTTAAGATCAATATTCTTTTGCCTCCATTGATTTTTGGTTTTTGTACACTGTATTGTGGAGAATGTGTGTTTAAGGGTCAGAGTAAGACCCAAACACATAATATTTTTGTTTGTGTTTGGATAAAAATAATTGTTATTGTCCTGATGGTATGCAGTTACCCATAGTTGTCTTTGTGATCATTTGTTGAAAACAACATCAAAGGAACTGTGGCCTATCTCATTTGTTTTGTAAGCAATTATAGTGTCAAGAACAGTCACTGATGCAGTATATTTTGAAAGGTAACATTTAGGAGAAGTTTGGAAATGTATACGTTGTGCAAGATTTCAGGTGGTGTCATATCTTGTGAATCTCTGGTTTTTGTTTTGTTTCCTTTATGAAAGGTTATGGCACTTTACCTTATTTCTATGGAAATGTCGGTGATATTGTTGTAAGTCCCTTACTGGTGAATTGCTACAAGATTCCACAGCTGGAAAACAAGGATTTGGAGCTCCTGGGTTTGACCAGCAGTCAACTGCTAAGTGTGGAGAACATGATACTTCTAACTATTCAATATCTTGTCCAACTAGGTAAGCAGCGTGTCCTAAGCAGATCAGTTTTTATTTCTTGCTGCTCTTTTTCTTCTCACCCTCTTTATTTCTGTTTTAATTTTCTGACGGTCTGTTTTTTGTTCCTGGAAGAGGTAAGTGGCTCCATCTAGTGTGTGTGTCTTTGCTACTTTGAATACCAGGTTGAAGATGTGAATTTAAGGGCTGATGCTGCTTCTGCTCTCCATATGGGGATTGACCAGGTCACCTTTGTGAAAATGGATTCTCCTTTGCAATGCAGATCACTCATTTGCTTAGGGTATCAAACCATCAGTTACCACAGTTCTTTCTAAGGACACTTGATCTGTTTTATTCAGTTTCGTGGCAAATGCTGGCAGATGTGTGATGGCCATCATTGTTTTGGTGACAGCACCGTTTACATGAAAACCACATTTGTTATTCAGAAGGAGGCAGGTTATTCAATGAATATCTCATTCTTGTGAATGTATTTGAAACAGGCCATTTGCAAATTTGAGAGCAAAGCATGTTTTCTTATTACAGGTTCAGACATTTTTCCCTATTGAAATGTAATAGCGCTAACAGAAAGTTTTTAGAAGCCGAAGAATAATGCAGGGCAACTTTAAGGAGCTTCTCACAGCAGTTTCTGTCTTAACTTCTGTATTTGAAAAGATGCTATTTTTTATAGAGGAGTGTGAAGTGACCTTTGTGAAGATCACGCTGCTTTTCCTGTACTGGACTTCTGCTAAGGCATCTGTAATACATAATGGTGTGAAATGTGCAGACATTTCAAAAGAAGTGCAACTGGTGATAACCCTATAATTTAGGAAATAAATGTGCTCTATGTCGGTTTGACCTATGTCTTCTTATGCTTTGCTGCTCCCTGTTGATGCAGTACTCCTACAGATGGGAAGGAGGCTATCTTCTGTGTTGTAATGCCTTAAGTGCCCTGTTTGCTTTATTTATCAGTCTCTGCTGAGAAATACCCTTAATGGTCCATTGTATGCCAGGCTGGAACAGACAAAGTGTTTCTTTTTCTTTATAGGGTGAATGTTTTTCTCTTGCTGTTCTCTCAATGTGCTTATATTTGTTATCTGAGGTTTTCAGCTTCATCGGAAGGTTTGTAGAGTCTTCATTATAAAACCAGCTGCCTCACAAAGTTTTGAATTGATAGAGGCAGCTTGCAAATTTCCTTCAGAGAAACATGTAGCCAACAGCATTACCAATTAAAAATATTTTTTCATTGAAATCTATGGAGTCACTGAGCCACATTCCATAAGCAGATCCAACCTTAGGGAGATGTTTAGTCTACCCTTGCTGCAAGCTAGGGCAGGCCTCATGGAAAGCCTCTGGAGCCGAGCTGAGCTGTGCCTAGTACGCACTGTGGCTCTAGAATGAAAAAGTTCCCCTTATTAACAGGTGTTGAGTTTGGCTTCTGCTCCTAGCTGGCCAAAGCTGAGCAGTTTCCTTCTTGGCCTTGTGTGGAGATGGCCCCTGGCACTGTGAGATGAAAGAGCCCAATGAGGGGAAAAGTGGAAACATTCTGAAGATTGTAGGGATCAAAACATGGCACTGGTTTTGATCTTGCTCCAAACCAAAAGCTGTTGGAGTCCTGACAGTTGCACTGGACTGTAGCCTTTATCCCATTTTGTAAAAACAAAGCAGATTAAGGATGATTGGAAGGCAGCCATGTCCCAGAGTTCTTGGTGAGGAGAAAAGACAGATCACACACATAAATTAACAGTTTATTCAGGCGAGCCTCTTTCTTGAGAAAGTAGAGCTAAAGAGTTGTTATTTCCTCCAGAGTATGTTACAAAATAGTAAGGTAAAGGCAAAGATCAAAAAAGTGGGCAGAAGAATGACTTAGCCAGAGCCTTGCCTAATTCTTTTCAGATCTTATTACTTGTGCAAAACATTTGTGCATAAAACTGCGTATGAGTGCAGATCATATGGATATTATTTATGAAAGTTCTCCTTTTTGGTTTTATATATATATACACATATGAGATTTCCTTTCAGTTTCTCTGTGAGACCATGGCAACATTATTAATTGTAATTTAGTGCTGACAGGTTTTCTGAAACCAACGGAGTGATCTCACAGTGATGTTACAAATTAAAGCAAACAAAATAAGTGCATCTCTAATACTTCAATTTTAAACCTACTGTGAAGACTGTTCACAGTTAAAGCTAGGATTGTAAGCCAGAGTGTTGCTGTAAATAAATTCCACTGACTGATGAAGGAATAACTAAAAATGATCAAGAAGTGTTTTTGATTTCAGTGATGTTTCCTTTACTTACTGAGATTTCACATTTGTTTCTTTGACAGAATTGACAGTGAAGTATTCTCAAGTTTTGCTTTTGTACCTCAGGTGCCCATATTTGCCATGTGGGTTGTATTCTGTCATTTGTAATCTTCTGCTTTTTATTGTTTCACTACTGTTTCTGCAAACGCAATTTCATCATATGCAGCACTAAGGTCTGTGTTCTGGTTTTTCAGCTGGAGATTTCTGGACCACCTGTTAACTATAAAATCATTCTTCTTTCCCAGTTGAGTCACTTTGACTGTGCTTTTGCTGTGATGCCTGGAGGTGCTTTGTAGCTTCTGTATCTGAATGCACATCCAGACTCAGTGCAGGAGCAAGCCTCTGTCTTCTGCAGAAGGGATATGCAGACTCCCCAGCCTCGAGAGGTGACCCTAGCAGTGCCCTCAGCCTTAGATGGCTGGAGATCTATGTGGGGTACACAGTGAAGTGTGTCTGCCCAGAACTGGATGGCACTGAACTTAAACTGAAGATGCTTTTGGAAACATAACTATGTTAATAAGGTCTTTCTCGGATGTGAATTGTGTATGGTATTATTCCTTCAGCAGTTTCATTTTCTGAAGTCAAGATAATCCTTTAGAGTACTCATTTCTGTAGAGAGGCTTTCAAATCCTCTCTCCTAGCTTTGACAGTTTCCTGTTATGTATGTATTTATGAAACTGTTTACAGTCAAAACCAATGTCTGTCATTTTGTCTTCTATCTCAGATGATCTCAACTTTGTTGTTTTTCTGCATAATTGTTATGGAGAAAGGCAGCCATGAGTCAACTGTGGTACTAAACACTTTGCTAACATCGGAATACTTACTTGTCAGTGCCTTTCTATAACTACGATAACTATTTAAAAAGGCTTTTCTCTTGCAAATCATCTGAATGAGATGCAGAATCTCATGCAGGAATCTTCTCATTTGTACGGTTGTTTTCATTTTCTTGAATTCTTGCTGTCTCTTAAGTATCCTCCCACAATCAGCAAAAGTTTGTCGTTATTCCTTTTAGTTTAAAACATCTTTTTTGTTTTGGTTGCTGTGTTGTAGATGGAGTTTATTTCTGCAGAAAGTGTTTTATTTATCTGTCAATTAACATTTACTACTCTGAGATCTTCAAGGATCCAGAATGCATGATGCTTCCTTAGAAAGGAAAATATTTTTCCGAAAAGAGAATTATAAAGAGAGAGTTACGCCCATAACCCTCACCCATGTGCTGTATGCCATCTCGTCCATGTGTTAAATGAGGTTCATCAGAACTTTTCAGCTTGCCGAAAAAATGGAAACAGTCTTGCATTTAGAAGTCTGTAGTTATCCTACCATCCTATGGTGATTGGGTAGTGACACTCTCCATATTTACTTCTCAAAAAGGCCAACTGACAGCAGGCAGCAATTTTTACAGATGGTGTACGTAGGTTATTCACCCACTCCCTGTCCTGCTTCTGACACAGCCTTTGTTTCCTTTTTTCACTGCCCATTTTGCTTGTTTTCTTTGGCCCTGAAAGAAAACATACAAACAAAAAACCAGCATTTCACATGTTGCTGGTATTTGGCCCCCCTTTCTGTCATAGAAAACAAACTGCTGAAGTGTGAAACTGTCTGCTTTGACACTAACGTGGGATCTTGGCAATTTAAAATATGGTTATTTTTTGCTCTGCTTTCATGACTATTCTTCATCTGTTCCTAAGTATCTCAGACTGTAAGATAAATCTTATTGAGCAAAATGTAGTTAAAGCTGAGCTGGGGGCTGATGCTAAGATAGGCTAACTTCTGTTTCTATTTTCCGATTGAAGTTCACAATACAATCTACAAACTCTGAGGAATGTAGATGTAAACTGGCATGTACATATGCTTCTTACATTTAGAAGCTTGAATGTTTGCTAAATTAAACTGTAAAAGAAGAGGTTAAATGAGTGTATTTGCGTCCATGCTTAGTTTGCTGGTATGCATGATGAGAAAAACCAACGTGAAGACCAGGGACAGGCTTTGTCATACTGCATGGCTGGGAGTAGACTTCAAGGATAAGCATTTGTTTTTTCTGCTATAGACATATGGAGGCTATGTGATTAATCCTTCTGTTCCAGGCAAAAGGCACGTATTTACCCACCCCCTTGTTTGTGCCACCAGTTTCTGAGGGTGGAAAAGCTACGAAGAAATGGAATACCTTGCTGACAAAAAGAAAACAGAGAGATGGTGGGAGGGAGCACAGAGGGGATTCTAATATGAAAAAGCAAGAATATGTCATGCAGGTGGATATCCCCTGAGTAGGGAGTGGGTTTTGAAATGTAAAAAATACAGTGAAGGATCTTCTTGCATCAAGACAGACAAGAGTTTATTCCTGGTTCATTAGCATTTTGGTATGAGATACTGTTCTTCTGTTTGTTTGTTTTTAATGTAGGTCCTGACCAGATACCCCTGAGGGAAGAATTTGAGCAGATCATGTTGAAAGCTATGCAGGAGTTCACTCTGAGAGAGCGATCCTTGCAGATGAGTGCACAGTGCATCTCGGTGTCACCAGGTCAACTCCCCTGGCTTGCTCGGTTAATTGCCAGCGTGTCCCGGGACCTCGTGCATGTGGTGGTTACCCAGAACTCGCTGGCAGAGGGCATCTCGGAGACCTTGAGGTCTCTCAATGAAATGAAACATCAGCAAAAGCTACCAGATTACGTAGTTGCCATTTGTGCATCAAAGATAAGAGGGAATGAATTCTGCGTAGTAGTCCTAGGTAAGTGCACTTTCAGTACGCTTTGAATGTAAATGTAATTATGCTAAATGCATTTTCTCGAGACAGGGTTCCAGCTTTTAAATATGTTTTGCTCTTTTTATTCTCTCCTTCGTGTTTTTACACTGCAATGTCACAGTTCACTGTTCCTCCATCAAGACTTGGAGTACCAATGTCCAGAGGACCTAGAAAAACAGCTATATGGTAGTCATTACTACTCCTTGAGAGGTCTGAAACTTTATTGCTTGTGTGGCAATCTTAGAAAATATCTTGGAGTGATCCAGTGTCAAATTTGTCTGTCTGTCTTTCTCTGTTTCATATAACAGCTGTGCCATTTTACGTGGCAGTTTTGGACTGACCACAGTCTTCTGCAGATGACTGTAAAACAGGATATTATTTTATCCTTTTTACCATGTTGATTTTCAGATTCCTCATTCCTGATAGGCTGTGACATCTATGTATGCATGAGTGTGTCAGGCTGGAAGTGAATTTTGGCTAGTCATCTCTCCATAATGGGTCAATAAATTAGTGATGTCCTTTTTTTTTTTATTTTTTTATTTTTATTTCCCACACTCAGAATAATATTTCATATTTAACCAAAATCCTCCATTCCACCTAAGGTACAAATGTTTATTTTGCATATTATTCATCACCAGAAGAGCAAACTTAAAGGCAACAGCTGGTAAAGGATGTGCTAGACAGACATAACTAATTCTTCTGTCACTATCAATAGATTCGAGACTTCTCTCACAGTCTACTGGTTAAAGGCAATGGAGATCCATCACTGAAGATCAGCATGCACCTTACCTCTAGGATGAAAGCGTTGTGTTGATAGTGGGCTGTATTAAAGATGAGTCTTGCTTTTCTCCCACTCTTCTCCAGGTCAATATCAATCTAGAGCACTTGCAGAAAGCATGCTTACCACCAGTGAATTTTTGAAAGAGATCAGTTATGAGCTCATCACAGGGAAAGTTAGTTTCCTGGCATCACACTTCAAAAATACTTCTTTAGGTGAGTAATCCTAAGAAACAGAAGTTCCAGCAAAGGCAGTGGTTGTGTCGTTTCTTTAGGGTAGGTGTTCAGCAGCTAATGCATGCATGAAGAGAGCTCTCCCTTCTCCACTGAGAGGCATTATTTCTTTCCCTTCACTGAGTGTGAAGGAGTGGTCATCTTCTTTATCTGTGCAGTGCAAATTACTCATCCTATGACAGACTATTTTTAACACTATGCTGCTGAATGTAAGAGGAGGGCATGAAGGTTCTTGTTTGCACTTTTAGCACAGGTTAGAGGCTGTTTTGTAGTCTGTGTTTCTCAGTTTCATCACATGTCACCATTAGCTATAAAGGCACAGAACTGAAATTATTCAGCTGTGGTTTCTTTTTTTTTTTTTTGGAATTTATTTAAGTGGCAAAATCTCCCTCCTCTTCTGTTTGTTTCCAGTCTCCTTCCCCTTCACAAATTTGACATCAGCCATGTGAGAGCATACGTATGTCATGTTCTACATCATTTGCCTTAAAGTACTTCCAGATAATTTGGTGTTGTTAATTTTTGACTAGGTGATGATTTGGACAAGCTGCTAGAGAAAATGCTACAGCAGCGAGGGGAAAGCGTCATTATTCCTTTTAATGGAGATGTTAGTGAGTGTGTGTCATCTCAGGAGGCAATTGCCATGGTTTCTACACAAGAGCCAGGTAATGTTTTTTACGTACAAGATGTGAAATAAGTGAGTAGCTTGTTAAATGTCAAAATGAGTGTGCCTCAGAAGAGTCTGAGGGCTGCAGTCACTGTGACAGCCTTCAAATATTAATACTGCCAGCTGGATGTAGAAATAAAGCAGTCTGTTGGACAGAAAATCTCAGTAGTAACCTTCAGCAATGTTTTTCCCTCTGTGTTTGATAATTCCAAAGTTGAAGTATATTAAGTATATGATCTGCACTAAGCAGAGTAGAGAAGATGTCAGTATGGACTTGTCTCACCCTCATACAGCTAGAAAAGGAGTGCAGTCTTGGGTATAAGGCAGAAGGGAACTGTGTTTTCCTCCCAATCTCTCCAGGTGTCCTTCTGTATCTTGACTTTTGATATTTCTCACTTTTCATGTGTAGAATGGTAATACTGTGTACTACTCAGTTGTGCCCTGTGGCTTTCTTTTTCCTAGTTTTCAGGAGAGCACTTTAAGATCTTGGATTGAGTGCACTAGGCAAGCGCAATCTATAATCTTACTTGAGATATGTGTTCATGCAGCCTAATGTGATGAGAGACTTACGTGCAAAGGAATGAACTAGGGTTGTCTGTCTAAAAACGTTAATGATCATTTTCCCATTTGGGTATTCTTTCATTATGCAGTTTTAACCATGCTTTCCTTTTCATAAGGCAGTAATGGTAGAAGAAGATAAACTGAGCTGCTGTGAACACTGAGGTTGTTTTAGGTCTAGTATCAAAGCAAACTCAACCTCCTAGCTTTGCTTTCCCTGTGAAAGAAAGGTATGCTCTTGGCTCACATTAGTTAGCTCAAAGTAATCATCTCAGTGTTAAATCTGAATGAAAACAAGATGGTCTATAGTCTCCACATGGGTCAGAAGGTCCAGTTAGGGTGGCAGCCAGGTACCTTGTTCTGGCACCTCCAGAAGGACAAAGCTTGAGCTTCCTCAACAGGATTAGTATGAAGTGAGAACCGTCTTTTGATTCTGGTTTTTTTTTTTTTTTTTTTTTGTTCTTAGCATGTAATGATGATGTCCAGTAATGCTTTTTTAAACCTCCGTGTGTTCTCAAACTATTATTCTGAGCTAGTTTTGCTTTAAAACATGGCTGTAGAATGACTGAAGGTGCTGGGAATCAGCCTGAAT
>WBMW01004358.1:108021-166678 GCA_013396635.1 Penelope pileata | reverse complement strand
AAAAAAAAAAAAAGGAGAGGTAAGTTTCCTAGGCAGTGAGTGGGACCTTTCTCCCAAAGTAGATCTACAGAAATGAGCACAGGGGAAGGTCTGAACTGGAGATAAACTCACACACACAAACACATGTATGTCTTTATAGAATATTCCAGGTTTTGGCCCAAAATACCTTCAAATTTTCTTATAAATTAAAATACTTAATAAAGTGGCTTATTACTTGAAAAAGCAGCTATAGTTCTTGTGTATTTACTGTGCAGTAGATCTGGATTGATTTATTTATTAAAGAATCTTTTCCTAGGAATTTTTTTTTTTGATAAACAGTCTGTTAATCAGGATTTAATTTGTACTAGAAAAGGTGACATAAAAAGTGTAATGTTCTTACATCAGTCATATTTATGGTTAATAATCTGCAAGTTGCAAATGGCCAGTGAAACGTGGATTGTTGGGCATAAAATGTACCTGCTGGAAATGCAGAGATCAGGAACATGCTTTTTCTTTCAGGAAATAGGATTGCTCTCATACATGTCTATAGGAAACTCCAGTCCCCCAGCTCTCCGCAGCTACTACCATATTGACATTTATTACGTTCAAATAAATCTGAGACTAAAGTTTTGTTAAAAATAAGAAACTTCTAAAAAAAATAAATACTCCCCCTCCCCCCTTCAGTAGTTGAGATCTGTTCCTTAACTGTTCTGCTTATCTTCCCATCACAATATATGTTCGCATCAGACAGTATACAGGCATACGGCTATCTCAGTGCTTACTTAGAGTGGAGCTCAAGAAATCAGAGTAGAACTGATGTGCAGATGAACTCTGCTGCCCTGCTAGAATCTTTTTGGCAGAATTATCAAGACAGGCTCAGTTTCCTCAGGTTAATGGGTGTGGTGGCTCCTGCCACAGTGCCATGAGCACAGCAGCCTGAGCACCCATGGATGGTTCTCTTGGCAGGGGAGAAAGACGGAAGCTCCTGAAGGAGAACTGCAAGCTTCAGGACAAGATTAGGGATACATAGATACCTGTACTATATGCACACTTGCGTATTGTTGGTTTGTTTACCAGATTGCATTCTACTTTGTTGGCATTGAGGTTTCCTTGAGTTGCACCCTTAAAAATCCTCAAAATTCTTAAGGCATTTTAAAAAAGGGCAGTGTAAGACTTAGTTACTCTAAGTCATCCGACAGATAATCACATTTTGATCAAAAACAGAAAGTTGGCGTTTGTGATCTGTACCCAGCTCTCCAGAATGCTGGGGTTTATTCTGATGAGTGACATTTTTCTGGCGATAGAGGGTAGGCTATTTGAATGGTCATGTTTGCTGGGGGGGTGGGAAAGTAAACATGTTTCTTGTGTTTTGTTTTCTTTTTCAAACAAACACGCTCTAGATTTGGATGTTGATACCTTCCAAATTTACCAGCCACAGCTTACGGTTGCCAGAAAGCTCTTGTCCCAGGTTTGTGCTATAGCAGACAGTGGCAATCAGAGCCTGGATCTGGGCCACTTCAGCAAAGTAGACTTCATCGTTATAGTTCCTCGTTCGGAAGTCCTGGTACAGCAGACCCTGCAACGGATCCGACAATCAGGTAAAAGGGAGGGGAGGGAAAAGAGACTGTTGGTTCAAACCAAAATATGTGATGGCTATTAGATCATATCTGATAGAAATACGGAAGTAAGTTCCACCAGCATGTGTTTTGCATGTCCTGTGTTGGCTCCTTTGGTTGGTATCATTGACGAATTCGAAATATCCTCCTTTCTTAGACTGGGCCCAAACTCTATCACGTAAGCAACAAAAAAAATTCTTGGAGAACTGAGGAGCGTGTGACCTGAAGAAAAATTCAGCTGTCAAGAGAAAGAGGGGATGAGCAAATGCAGTTGTTCAGATCTTTTACCCCTATAATTGTAGTGCCATTTGTTCTAGGTGCGCATTTGTGCATGCACTCTCGTGTATTAGCACAGGGATATGTGCAGGAAACGCATCTCAGATAAATAAATGACTGAGTAATACACTTGCATTAGCAGATGATAATTGCTTTGCTGGTTCAGACAGTGAGTTTTTGTGTCAGGTTCTGTGTCTGAACATGACTGGTACCAAATGCTTAAAGAAGAACAGGAAAACTTCAGTGGGTAGATGGTAGAATGCAATCCCCTGGAAAATGGCCTTTCTATCCACTCTGTTAGTGGTTGATATGTGCCCAGGAAAGTGTAAGATTTTCTCTTTGGAGAAAATTCCTCTCCAGTGGAACTATGGACTGTCTGTATAAATGTTTGTATATAAACCAATAATTTTTTAACTCTTGATTTCTGATATTGGGGAATAATCAGTCTTCAGGGTAAGTGTGTATTTAGGATTTTGTTTTGTTTTATCAGCTGGACTCTTTTTTTCCTGCCATCAGTTTTATCTAACAATCCCTTGTATTTGCATTTGAAAAACATGGATATGAGCTTCTGTGTTATGTTTCTGCATTTCTACATGGCTTTTCCCTATTTTCTACTCTGAACTAAACAGTCCCACGCTCTCTGATTGTGCAGATATACTTTGATGTAGCTCAGTTTTGTAGTCCCTCTCTGCACGTATTTTTCTCAGCTTGGTACTGTTTTAGTGGTAGAATGAAAATAATGAAATAGATTACTTGAAATAGGAGTTACTTTTCCCTTTCTAAAGTAAATTTTGTTGTTTCATTCTTTGTTTCTTCAGAGATTTTATTTACTTATTCGTATGTGTCCTAATAATGTTCCATGTTAAACCAGAGGTTGTCTGATATCTGTTAAGTGCTTCGCATCTACTTTATTTTATTCTTCAGTGGTTTCTACTTTACCTATTTACAAAATTTTAAAAATTATGAAGACCCTGGCGTTTGTGATCTGATCATCTTCTTACCGAGGCCTGTCCGTGATCAGTCCCATTTTGGCAGATAATGCCTACAGATGACACTTGATTTTCGGATGTACTCAAAGGAAAAGGTTTTTGTTGCATTCTCCTTTTTGACAGGTGTCCTTGTGGACCTGGGCCTAGAAGACAATGGAACAGCATATCAGAGAGCTGAGAAATATGTGGTTCGGCTAGACAATGAGATTCAAACAAAATTTGAAGTTTTCATGAGACGAGTGAAGCAGAATCCATACACACTGTTTGTGCTGGTTCATGACAATGCTCACGTGGATTTAACAAGGTAGCTGATCCACTGTGCTGAAGGAAAACAGTGTTCTTCCAGTATCTTTCTGTTCAGTATCTTAGGTACCCAGAGGTTTCTCTAGGCCTAAGGCATTTTTTTCCACAGAGTCAGATATTGTCTTTTTTGCTTGATATTTGTTAACTGATTCCAATGAAGTTGGATGAGACTAGCTTCAGATTTTTAGGTCCTTAATAGAACTGTTCATAGGGGTAAGTTCTATGGTGCCAAAGCTCAGGAAAATGGGTAGAATTTTACACCTTTCCTTACTCCTTTGTATTTTCCTATTCCCTGTTCACCTATTTTTTTTTTCTTTGCATTCTCATTTCTACAGTGCCATTTCAAGTTCCCTGTCACATGGTGAGCCTAGTCATGGTCTGGCTGATAGAGTTATTAATTGCAGGGAGGTCCTTGAAGCATTCAACCTCCTTGTTCTTCAGGTCAGCTCTTTTCCTTACGCCTTGCAAACGCAGCAGTCCAGGATCAGCTCTAGCAATGAGGTACATTGGATACAATTTGATACCGTGGTAAGTGTTTAATTTATAGTTTGACTTTTGAAAGAATTGTTAATTTAACTGAATCTAGCAGATATATATAAATATATATATGTATAAAAGAAAAATGTTAGAAGGGAGCTCTTTCTTTGCTGATGTTTGTTTGCTCAAGTTCTAGCTACACAATCCTGCGATGGTGACAGCAGTATCATTGATAGTTAGGCCAAGGAATTGCATGTTTTTCTTTATCCAGGTCACATAAAATAAGTAATGGCTTTTTGTGATCTGATCAGTCAAAGCTGTGTAGATGTGCTGGAAATCTCTGGAGCTGGCTTTCCATTTTCAAGCAGTCTAACTTTTGGTAGCAGCAAATAGAATAGTGGAAATGAAGGAGTGAATGAATATTCAAAGTTTTTGGTTGGCTGTTAATACAAGACATTGTGATGACATCCTGTAAAGTGGTCTGGACAATTTTTTGATCCCAAAAGAAAAAAAATCAACAACTTTCAGTCTTCTAATTAAAAATGTAACCCACAGAAAGGGAGGAGATGGTATGTAATTACATTCCTAGCGATCGCTGGTGATGTAAATGCACTGGAGAAAGCTGTGCTTGCAGCAAGCACTTCATGAAATTTCAGGCAGCAAATACTCTGCCTTTCTGGTTGCTGTCAGTAGATTGACATTCCAGCAAAGAGGTGATCAGTTTGTTTGTCATTGGAGTTGTGTAGAGTCTGACAATCAAGAAGAATTTTGGAAATAAATAACCCTTCTGTTTTCAGGTTCTGCTTTAAATAGAGAGAAGTGAGCTAACAGTTGTCAGTAGATATAAAACCAGAGATAGGGAGTCAGAAAAGAATAAGCAGGATTCTGCAAAAACCCTGCAATCAAAGGTAGGAGATACATTGAACAATTTGAAAGGACCTACACCTGTATTTTCCTAAATGTAGACAAATGATGAGTTGTAATAAATAACTTTATTGTATTTTTTGAAACAAGATAATAGCGTCGTTATGGGAGAAGAAGTGAAAGAAAGGATACTTTGCTTTAGAAAATACTTCTTGCTTACTTTTTAAATGGCAAAAGAAATTAAAAGTGTTTCCAGCTTTTTGTATGTTTTTGCTATCTCTGCATGAAACAGGATGACACAGCAAGTGAAGACAAGCTGTACTTTGGCTTGAATGAATACAGCAAATCTCTCCAGTGGGGAGTCACGAGTCCACTTTTGAGATGTGATGAAACCTTTGAAAAAATGGTCAACACACTTTTAGAAAGGTAAATAGTAACATGGGATGCTGCCTAATTGGAATCTTAAGGGTACAGATATATTTCTGAGCGCCATCATGGAAGGATGAAGACGTGATGATATTTAATGTTGATCTTGGGATCTGTGGAGTACGTGCAATTTTTATTTTTGTAACATTCAGTGGTGTTGAGCCAGTAGGGGATATATTTCATTTGTTCATAAAATCATTAGGCCCATTCAGGGGCAGTCCAAGCTCATGGATGCTGCTCTTGCCTTTTGGCTCAGCCCTCATTAAGCTTGGTGAGGTACCAGAAGTTTCATACTCCTCCGTGCCTGGTGTCTCTCTGCTGAGACTGCCAACAGCTTTGTCAGCAGCAGCCCGAGTGAGTGATATCATTTCAAAACCTTCAATTTTAGTATTTCATTAGCCAGCTGTGGTTTTGGCTCCTGCCTGAAAGGGGCTTGTTAGTACCCTGCAGCTAGTTTCATTGCACGTCTCTGAGATATAATTAAATGTGCACATTACAGAAACAAAAGCGGTACTATGGTTTCCAGCAATGTGGAGCTCATCTATTCTGCATATCAGCAGGACAGATCTGTTATGACTGTTTAAGTTATTGTAGTATTTTCATTTTTAATAGAGCAGGATTATTCTGTACAGTCTTCAGTACTGTTTTTTGTTATTTTATTTAAGCCAATGTAATTAATAATTGAAAATGTATCTATATTTACTAAGTAAAATACAATATCAAATATGTTAAATTAGCAACATGAATCATTAAGTACATCCATGTTCATTATCTACAAATATGTAAGTAATAAACGTGATAAATAATAACAATGGCAATCTCATTAGGTCAATTCTTTAAGTTTCTTTAAGTCGTTCTGGCCAAGTCCAATGGAAGAAACAGTGGCCGCCGTTGCTCTCTTTCTGTTCTCAAGATGTGGATGGGGAAAATGATGAGTGCATATGCAAATATTGCCTTTGATACTGAGGTTAAAATCAGACTAGAGCTAGAGGGAAGGTAAACCTGTATCTTGGAGTCTGGATGTGCTTTTGCATCACACTTTATTGATGGAGCCTGTGTTTTCAAGAGACTGGACTATAATACCATTTGTGTATGTAAGCCACGCAAGCTTACAAGTCTGAAACATTCCAGACATTTTGGTATTGTAAGAAAGGCTCCATTTATTTTAGTGTCAAAATTGCATGGGTACTTTAATGAGGGGTTACAAGTGTTAAAAAATTTATTTACTGACTTAGTGACTTGCTTATGGTTTATAGAGTTACTGTAACAGACAGAACCAAAACTTTATCAAGGTGGATCTCATACCATCTATTAAATTACTCAAGAAAGAAACCAGAGAAATTTGGAGCTTTTAGTTGTTCGGGCTCCCGTAGCACAAGGGTAGTACTCAAGGCGTATTAGTGTAGGACTTTATATGTGTAACAACAGTGAGTGAACTTGGGGAGACTAAGTAGAAATTGAGTAGTTTTTAGCTTGAGTAGGTTTAAATCTTTTTTTTTTTCCTTAACATTTCACTTTGAGAGTTCATATCTGTTATCACTGAATATAGCTGTAATGAGAGGGAAAGAAATATTGACTATGTAGGTTAAAAGGCAAGCACTGGTTCAGTTTGGGCTCAAAGGCAGCAGTCCCTACTGATAGGTCTGGTTTTCTGGTGAGAGGATGTGAAATGGGAAATTACAAAGAACTTCTTACAGAAACCACTTAAAGCAGTGATGGTCCTTTGAGTTCATAGAAGAAAAAAACCTTCCGGGCAGCAAAGCAATTATTAGCCTGTGCTCTTGGAGTGAACCAGATCTGAGATGATCCATATCTCCATCAAGCTGAAGATCTTTAGTTGAAATTCTGTCCCAAATGAAGATGATAACAAGTTTATTATTCCTTCTAGTTGAGAGCAAGACTTTGCTCTTTATTTTCTGCATTTGAAGAATGTTTACTTAAAACACAGATTTTGTGCGAAGTCGTTGCCCATGAAAATTAAAGGCTTCGTTCTGTAAGCACTAAAGAAAAATGAGTGCTTCTTTACCACGCAGTCCTGGTGTGCGGTTGATTTTCAGGCACTGCTGTGATTTCGCGTGTGCTAACGCAGAACTCTTATCTCCTCAAAGGTATCCACGGCTGCACAGCATGGTGGTTCGCTGCTACCTTCTCATTCAGCAGTATTCCCAAGCTCTGATGGCTCTCACGACCATGGCCTCGCTAAGGGATCACAGCACACCTGAAACGCTCAGCATAATGGATGACCTTATCACTTCTCCAGGAAAGGATAAGAATGGCTGTGGCCACATGCTCGTCATTAGGGTGCCCTCTGTGCAGCTCGCCATGCTGGCCAAGGAGAGGCTGCAAGAAGTAAGAGACAAGTTAGGCCTGCAGTATCGTTTTGAGATCCTCCTTGGGAATCCTGCCTCAGAGCTTACTGTTGCGAAACACTTTGTGACACGGTTGAAGGTCAGCAGAAACTACGTATTTCTTTGTGTGACCATTGTCGTCGTCTGACTGTCGGGCATATTTTGTGTGCTTTCCCACGTGTTGTTAAGTGAATTATTTGATAGAAAAAGGGTGAATGTTCTCTATCCTTCTCTAAGGAAGTATACTGTACTTTTGCTGAGCATGAATGATTTAGAAACTCAGAAAGAAATTTTGTTGTTTCTGAACTCTGACTTCTGAATTCCTGAAGTCAAACGCTGGATGTTATCTCACTTGTTGACGTTCACGATGTTTATTCATAATGTTTTCATTATTCATAACAGCATGAGTCAGAGAGGCTTCCTCTTTGAATCTCTGAAAGCAGAGCTCTGATCTCCCTAGACAAACTAGTTATTTCCACCAACTTATCTGTCTGGTGCATCTGTCTGCGCTGTCTTTCCGTCTTCTGGTTATTGGTAAATCTTTCGTAGCCTTCTTGTCTCAAACCACTGCATGCTGAAAGCCTCTTCTGCGCAGCAAATATGCACCAAGCTAAACTTCTGCATGGATGTGTAAGAGCCTGCTGCAGCTAGCCACATCCACTTCCTGTATTAGCCTCACTACGTTAAACAAAGTTTAGTTGCCTTTCTTTGGTACCAGCCTGAGGGCAGTTCAGGTTATCTGTCCTGATTCCTGCTTTTAAGTCTCACATGGAGATTCATTTTCTGTTCTGTTATGAGTTATAATGTGTTCAAAAACACACAGAAAATGAAGGAATTATATGAGCCTTTCCACAGAGCTTCTAAAGAGCTTCTCTACAACCAAAACCAGGTACACTGTCCTCTAAATAAGCCACCCCTTCTGCTTCTTAAACTGTCTGCAGCATGGGAGGGGAGAAAAATAGTGAAGAAGAAAATACATTGTGAGATAACAGCTCTGTGCTCTGCTAGTGGGGTTTTTTTTTTTTTTTTTTGTCTAGGCTTTAAATAATTCTGGGCTGTGAGTACTGTGAGGGTTTCTTGATGACCTTACGGTTGCAGCCTGTGCATGTTGCTGGAACAGCCTGTCAGGCTTTCAGTAGAGATCAGGATGAGTGTGAGAGTCTGATGCAGGTAAATATCCATGCGGCTATTGATCTGAATAGGGGACTTTGATCAGATGGAAAATGGAAAAAGCTCATAAATAATTCTTCTTATCCCTCTTCCCCACAACATAAGATGCTTTTTTTTTGAGTAAATAAAGCTATAGGGCTCTGGATTTGTTTTTTTCCTAGTAAGCGATTAGAAAAAAAAGAACAACAACACTCAGCACTGAAAGATGTGTATGAAGAGAGTGAGGAGAGGAATTTAGTTGCCCAAACATAAGCCTGTAGTGTTTTCAAGTGGGTTACCGCAGTGGGTGCTCCAGGAGGATGAAGGTCACCAGTGAGGCTTGTGCTGGGCTGCCGTACCTGCTGGTCTGGTGCTTGGCTTTTTTCCTGACGTTAAGTGGAAAACTAAAGATGGAGAACTAGGGCAAGTGGGGAACGGACTGTGCTCTACTTCCACTATGAGTGCTGAGGAGAGGAAAGCTGGCTGCTGGTGAGGCTGAGGCTTGAAGTGCTGGTCCCGCTGATTGCTGTGAGTTGTAGGGAGGACGAGACTTCACCCCAACCTTGTAGAGGAGCAGAGAGGGAATGTTTCTAGCTGTTGGTAGCCCCATTGTGAAGTTTGATTTAAGTTAGCCTCTTCCTAAAAGGAAGTTAGCAAGTTAGCAGTGTGCATGGTGCCTCAGCAGGGCTGCAGTCTCTGGTGGTGGCAGCTGAGCCGTGTCCCCTCCATCAGACGAGCCCTGTGGCAGCCTTGGAGTCTGAGGGCTGGACTCTGAGGGGGAAGCAACACCCAGAGGTACAGAATGAAAGAGGAGATGGGAAATCATTTAAATAACTGTTTTGCTGAGCAGGCATGTTGTCATGGTGTTCTGGTTTCAGCAGGCAGGCCTGGAAACCCCACACAGCCTTTCGCTCACCCCCCCCCTCCTCCCAGCTGGGATGGGGGAGAGAATCGAGAAATAAGGTAGAACTCGGGGGTTGAGATAAAAACTATTTACTAACAGAAAGAAGAAAATAGAGTAAAATAACAGTAATGATAATTATATACAAAACAAGTGATTGTACAAAGCAATCGCTCACCGACCGCGACCGATGCTCAGCCAATCCCCAAGCAAACGGGCCCTCCCCGCTCACTTCCCTTCCTTATATTACATGATGTCATATGGTATGGAATATCCCTTTTGGTCAGTTTGGGTCAGCTGCCCCATTCTTGTCCCCTCCTAGCTCCCTGCGGCCCCCCCCAGCCTCTTTACTCTCCTGGCAGAGACATACAAATGTCCTTGGTTCTGTTCAGCGCTGCCGGGTGTTATCAGCCATGTTTTCTTTCTAGAACCAAAACACAGCTTTGTAGCAGACACTGAGAGAAAGTTTCAGTTAGAAACTAAGACACATGGCAATAGAGGTCAGCTTTTAAGTGCAGTAAGAATCAGTTTGGGAGGCATTCAGAAGTGAGGAGCCGAAAGGGCTGCAGCTCTCCACCCCTCCTAAGTATTGTGGACAAGAAATACATCTTCTGTGTTCCAATTTACAGGTCAAAGCCACAGGCACTCAAGCTTCTTTTTAAATCTTTGGGCTAGAGGAAAGAATATTGGCTTTGAACCTGTCTTCCCCTATTTCATTTTCTAGCCTTGCACTTTCTGAGAAGCTTCCAGCATTGGAGAAGCAGGCTGACATAAAGCCAGGCTAACCCTGCTGAGCCAGAATTTTTCTCCTGGCTGAGGCTGCTTAGCTGAGCCAGTTCGGGTTGTTAGGTAGTTGGAGAAAAAATTTTTTCTACGAACATGTTATACAGAGGATGCAGAAATAGCAGGGGAAAGAAATCAGGGCTGGTTAAGGAGAATTAGAGCCATAAAAGAAAAGGGGATTATTCCTCCAAATCATGCTTTTCCTAAGCTAAGAAAAAATTAGCCATGGGTTATTTCAGTGGAAATTTTCAAAGGGTGAAATGGTGTGCTGTGTCCCTGATCTGCTGCTGCGTCCTCCTTTTCAATCCCCTTCACCTGCCTGGGAAGATGACTCATTAAACAGGGCCTTTTTGGGGAGGAGGAAGGCTGAGGAAAGAACAGGTTGAGCATTTAGGTTGAGAACAGAAGAACGGAGAGGCAATTGGAGACAGGGTTCTCCCTACAGGTCATGTTTTCCACACAGCTTTCATAAGTCTGGTTGTTCCGTCAAGACAACTTTGTCTTGTTGTTTTGCACGGCTGTGCTGAGAGAAGTTATGTATGTTTGTTGTAACAATTGCTGTAGGGTGCTTATGCCTGTCTTGATCAAATACTGCCTGTATGATCTGGAAGCTAGTGTTGCTCAAGATAGAGCAGTGTTTTAGGAGGCTGCATCCAAAACAGAGAACACAAATGGGCTCAGCCACGTTCGCCAAGCTCTGCTGAAACAGACAGGTAACCCTGTATACAAAGAAAAAGCAGGAACTGGAAAAACAAAACAAAAAAAAATGATGGTTTAAAAGGTGACACTTAGATGTGACCTGAATATTCTCCATTCACAGGCCTGGAGGGGAAATGAGCCGGATGACTGGATTCCACGCACCTACCAGGATTTGGAAGGTCTACCTTGCATTGTTATTCTCACTGGCAAGGATCCTCTGGGAGAAACGTTCCCCAGGTGATGTTACTGCTCTTGTGATACAGTTGTTTTCTACAGTGTTTAGATAAATAGTTTTGTGGGGGAGGATAAGTGGTTTGATACCAAACAGTTCATTTTTTCACAGAGAAGTGCATCGTAGAAGGCTTTCTTTGGGAGCAGTTTAAAATCTTGGACAGTGGTTGTTTGTGAGAAGTAAAGCTCCTGCACTGTGCTTCAGTGAACATCTCTGCAAAGTGCCAGGGAGCACAACTTACGTGCTGGGTATTTCAAAATAATGTGATAGCTCATGACGAATAGAATTGTTCCTGAATATTTAATAAGCAATTAAAAATACAGGGTATTCTTCAGAGTTGGAGAAAACAAACCATCCTTTTTTCTTTGGTTGGATTTTGTAGGTCATTGAAGTACTGTGACCTTCGGCTAATTGACTCAAGCTACTTAACTCGCACTGCATTAGAGCAAGAAGTGGGCCTGGCGTGCTGCTACGTCTCGAAGGAGGCGATCCGAGGGCCTATTGTGGCTCTTGACCTCAGTGAGAAAGAGCATGAGAAGGCAAATGGCAGCGAGAATGACTCCGATGAGCTGCTGATAGACTTGGACAGACCCCAGAGTAACAGCAGCGCTGTCACTGGAACCTCAGGTCAGTTACCTGCTGCTGCTCTGAAGAGTAAGTCTTCATTTATACATCTTTGGAATTTGAATGCCAATACTGAGTTGTTTTGTCAAATGTGGACGGCTTGGATGTGTCCTGCTGCAGGCTAAGCAGTGAAATGTCAGTAGCAGATTCTTGCCATATTGAGCAGTTTTCCTGTCTGCAGCTAAAAGGGGGAAGTGTTGCAGTGGGAGGATGGGATACTGTACCTAGTTGTCCCTCGTGATTTTGTTTGAATTTACATTTCACAGTTGTCAGTAGTTTAGTCTGATGGATCCTGAAAAGATCATAAAAGCCAGGGTAGAAATGGACAGGTTAAAATTCTAGGAATAGCAAAATGCTACGTGACAGTGGGGGTAGCTGTGTGTAAAGGTGGATGTTTGCCTCCTGGCCAAGCCCAGCAGAATGGCTGGGTCTTGCCCTTCCTCTTCAGGCATCAGTGGAGAATCAACTCCCACCACGCCTTTCCTTCCTTGCATTCTTCCGGCACTTCTGGGTCTTTCCCTTTGTTTCCCTATGAATTAGAGGTATTAAGGCAGCTGAATTGGGCCTGTGCTGTGCACCAGACCTTCCCATACTTAAAGATCTTGCCAACATAAAGGTGGCTGGTATGATGGAGGAGGGAGCATAGCCCAGCTCACATTAAGGTTGCAGTGGAATACATGCTCTGTTCTCCATAGAAAGGAGGGTCAAGTTGGTCTGTGTATACAATGGTGTGTTATAGTTGAATTTCAGAGGATGATACCGTCAAATTCTAAATCCCAGGTGGGAAATGATAGTTAACATTCTGAGAGGAGCATTCATTTGGAATTGGGACAATTGTGTTTGGATTCTGAACTCGAACAGAATGGCTGTTACCTCTCCAGCAAGAAGGACAGATGGGTTTTTCAAAATGGTGAAACACCAGTCTGTACCTCACGGTGAGCTCTCCCAGCTGTACTCATGGAACAGAAGTATTTGTAGGTTAGGATTGTCCCCTGGATCACATGAGTTCAGGATTTATTTGCTTTGTCTCATGTCAGTGTCTGTTCATTGCTTGCTCTTTGCTTCGCAGGTTCCCTGGCTGACAACGGCGTGAGCTCCTCGAGTGCTGCAGACAGGTCTCAGAAGCAAGCGCCGTCGCTGAACTTTCAGACAGTGGCACACAGCTCAGTGGACGAGGGGTCTTACCCCGGGCTCACTGCCGGAGAGACCCTGAAACAGGAATGTGACTCGCTGGGTAACCAGATGGCGAGCAGCACCACTTCGAAGCTCTCATCGCTGTCATCGGTCTCTCAGACGTTTCGGTGGCCTGGCCATCCAGCCAAAGACAGCAGGGCCCTCCGCGCCGCGCTGCCACGCATCGTCATCCTGTCGAAGGCTGCATACTGCCTCCTGAGCTCACGAAAAAGTGGGAATTTGCCCTCCTCCTCTTCCCTCCTGCCTCATGCTGATGTCTCCTGGGTGAGCTCCCTGCGGCCTCTGCTCCACAAGGACATGAGCAGCGAGGAGCAGTCACTCTACTACAGGCAGTGGACAACGGCCCGCCAGCACCACGCAGACTTCAGCAATCAGGGTGAGGCGTCCGGCTCGAGGAGCTTCCACCCCAGGCGGCTGCTGTTGACGGGACCACCGCAAGTAAGGGCACAGCTCCTTCCCCTTGCCTTACTAGCAGGGTGAGCAGACCGAGGGTGAGGACTGCTGCAGCTGCAGGTGGGGATGTACTTGAGGGGCTCATGCAAGGTTGCAAACAATGTGTTCTGAGATTGAAAATCAGGCAAATGTTAAGGTTAAGTGGTAAGGAAAGGAAGGATGGTTCTGTACGTTTCGTGTTTTAAGCTGATAGGACGTACTTCTGGGTGGCACTGGGCGTAAAATTGCCGTGAGTGTATTGGTGGAGAAGTGGTTAATCACTGCCCATCTGTCTTCACACAGAAGTGGTACAGGCTCTGGGCCACATTTCCCTCACACATCAGTTTTGTAATGCCATTCAGCTTGGCGGGAAATATTAAGTCTTGTTATGTTTCCAGGCAGAACTAGAATGGCAAAGTAACAGGTGTAAGCCCAAATGCATTTATCTGAAATGTATCCTTCCTTCGTATTAGTCTGACTCGGGATTCAGGCACTTTGTTCATCTCTGGTTCAGGTGGGAAAGACTGGCTCATACCTGCAGTTCCTGAGGATTCTCTTTCGCATGCTGATCAGGTTGCTGGAAGTAGATGTGTACGATGAAGAAGAAATTAATGCCAGTGAGTATTTAGAAGTCATTCTTAATAGACATTACGACGTGACTCTGTTACTTACTGATAAACAGTGACAAATATTTTAGATTTACCAAAAAAAGACTGCATAAATTACACCCGCCACTTGTCCTGTCTGTTAGTGGGCAGCTAGACTTCTTGTAGGTACCTGCATATGCTTAAAAACAGGTTAATAAAAATGTAAAATTTACATTGGGCTTAACTAAGAACTCTTAAGTGTATTTTTGATTGTGTATTTATATGGCAGTAAAATGAAAGTGAATATAAAACTGTATATGGGAAACATCTGCTTGCTAGTTTTTAGGATCTCTGCTACCTGTTTTTTAAGCTGTAGCTGCTTCTAAGCAGAAAAGATAGATTGAAGAGCACTACTTTTCTGCCGTAAACATTGATATTATTCAATTGCAGATTAGCACCATTTTTTTTTTGAAAAATGTATTAGTCCCTTTTGATTTGGAGTGTTGGGTACTGTTATCATCTCACTATTTGAACTAAAATACCTCAGAAACTTTGAATGAAATCAAAATGTAAGATCAGTTCTGCGTTGTGCGGTCTGCTCTGTTGTGATCACAGCAGATGTGTCACACCCCTTCCAGGAATGCATGAAACTGTCAGAAGAGCACTTTGGGTTTACTTGGGGCTTTTGGTTGTGGGTTTTTTGCTCCCACAGCTTCTACTGGAATGCTTTTCCAGATCCCTGATTCTCCATTGGTTGAATTTTTTTTTTTTATTCCCCAGTCCAAAGATGTTCCTGTCTCAGTTATAAACACTTTAGGGAAGACTGAAAAAAAATACTTGAAATTAAATGCTTTTACTCTTCTTTGATGTTTGCTTATGTGATAGTCACGCAGCAATCTTATTTCCTCTCAGCTTTCATCTAGGTAGCTTGCACCAGCTTGCAGGGGCCTCGTAAGTGAGCAGCTCATTATTCTTCTCACCAGTTTAGTCCCTCTTGTCTGCATATCTGTTTTCGGTTTATCCTTCCAGCACGTGGCTGACCAGGAATGTATGTGATGTTGTGCAGGGTGTTTAACCAGTCCGATGTACAACAGCTTGAGTATTTCCCTGCCTCCACTGAAAGCCTCATGATTGATGAAACCTGTGATCGCACCTGTCTTTTCCATTTTCCCATTTCACTGACACTGATGCTTAGCTTGTACTTGTGAGTCCCTCTGGGAGTCGGTCATTTCCCACTGAGGAACTCTCAGCCCATGGCAGAAATGCTTGTTATTACGCCTTGAGTGAACATATGACTCTCATTTTTTTTCTGCTGAATGTCATCCACTTTCTGTTGCTATGGTTTTTGAGGGCATTGAATTCCTTCTGGATGATCTTTTGTTCCTTCTCTGTATCAACAATGGCTCTTAGTTTTGTGTCACCAGCAAACTTGAGGCAATGTTGGCTTTTTTTCAGACAGTGACACTGGTGAAAATATTAAACGGTATGCCCCTCTGCTGATCTGTTAACTTCACTGGTAATCTCCACCAACATTAATGCTTACGGTGTTACATGTTGCCATCTTCTGTTCAATCAACTAGGTCAGTTTACAGACCATTTGTTACCTCCATTTTCTTCAGCTATATTAGTAATTTCTCATATAGTATCATGTCAAATACTGAAGTCCAGGAAGATAAAATGTGTTGCATTTCTTTTATTTAAAGAAATAGATAACATCACATCTGTGTCATGAAGGTAACGCAGGATTTCTTTGGTCAGCCCACGCTGCATTTTATTGCATTTTTCATTCGCTCCATCTTTATTTTCTTCACCCTCCCGAAGGTTTAAATAATACCAAGATCAAAGTAATGGACCCAGAGTTTCATGGATCTCCTCTGAAATGGTGACAGCCTATGCGTTGTGCTTCTCTAAAGTCAGGCTTACACCTGCTTCCACATACGTATTCTTTCAGAAAAGTGGCATGGAGATTATTCTTTCTCATTCTTTCGGGTGTGTGTCAAACTTTAAAAACAAAACAAAACACATGTACTTATTTACCTAGCTGAGATGATAGAGCCAAGAAAATTGCTATTTGTTTCCATGGTCTGTCATAGAATCATTAAGGTTGGAAAAGACCTCTGAGATCATCTAGTCCAACCGTCGAGGTCTACCTCAGCTTGACATTTGGCGAAGATCTTTTTATCTTGCAGTTGTTGGCATGTGAGGCAAAACTTTATTTGCCGATGAGTTTTTTTTTGTTCTTGATGTCCTTTTTGCCTCTGAAGCCCCTTCCTCCTGGTGTTCTTGCATTGCTTGGTGTGCCGGTCGCTGATTGTTTGGCAGCTGTGATTCCAAGAAATCCAAGTCTCGTTTGTAGAGAAGTGCCTCGTGCTCTCAGTCCAGTGAGCCAGCTCTCTTGGGTTTGTCTGTGTGAACAGACTAATGGGCCTCACTTGAGCAGTGGCATATGTTAATTTGAGCAGTGCTGGTGGGGTTAGCAGCCTCTGAACTGCAGCTTCCTACGGGTCAGTCTGGGTAGGGCGGGCGTGTGCTTGTTGGGAGATCCAGCTTTCATTTCATTTGAGTTTGCCTCTCTGAAATCGGTAACCTCCTTTACCTGCTGTTGTGTGTTCCTCTCTCTAATTTTAAACTGGATCCATTCATGTTCAAGCTTCAGTCCAAACTTCAGTTTTGGCCAGTGCTTTCTAATGTCGTTGTTACTTACACTTGATTTTCTACCTTGGGCCTACCTCTACTGGATGAAGTTAAAAAGTTGCATTTGATCCTTGCTGGTCACATCTCATTCTCTAACATGCAGAAGTTTGTCTTTTACTGCCTTTATCGTCTCTTCAGCTTCTAGTTCATACATTTATACACTCTTTCTTCTTGCTTTCATCCTCCTGCATTTGGATACTTTTACTTTTCATTTACCCAGTGCTCTTCTTTCTGTGTACTAAAAGCAGAACCGCGGAGTGGCTGGAGACTCTGCCTGTATCTTCTGCACAGACAGAGTTGTTCGTCTGAGAAGTTTCTGTATAAACCAGAGTGAATTACACCTCAGCAGCTTGGTGAAGAGCAGAGCAGAAAGTTTTCTGTGAGGCTACTTCACCTACACACGTTTACCAAGGAACTACTGTTTCTTTGAAATGGTTTTATGTTGGCTGTAATTTCAATTTTGGTACTGTTGATGATATTCAGAGATGTCTGTCTTGTGTGTACACACCTGCGTGAGTTCTTGTGCAATTTTAAATCAGCAAACATCACATAAACACCATTTAGTGGGTATCTAATACTGCTTACCTGAAGTGTGTTGTTGCAGATCATACAGAAAACAGTGAAATTGCTCAGTCTAGCAATGACCACTGGCCAGATATTGAGATCTTCAGTAAAATGTCTTTTGACCTGAGTGTACATGACCCCAAGTACAGAACTATAAGTCCAGTGTACACGGAACAACTATCAAGAGTGAAACAAGGTAAGTAAAAGGAGAATTTTCTAGGAATACTTTCCTATAAAAAATAGGTTTTTATTGATTTAATTAGACATGGGAGCTTAAAAAAGGCTTTATTCTCCTAAAAGATATGGAGCAAAACAATTTGTTCTTTGCAGTTGCTACCAGGATCACAATCACTGGTTTCTAACACTCGTAAAATTGCTCTTCCTTCTTGTATTTGTATACAGAAACAAGCAAAGAAGTGAAATCAGAGGAACCTAAGAGAAGAGAGACTGTGTCCATGATGTTGACAAAATATGCAGCTTACAATACATTCCATCACTGTGAGCAGTGCCATCAGTACATGGACATTAATCCTGCTGTACAGGTTGGTGTCAAGGCCCAAGGGTAAACCGCATCCTTGATTTTTCTGTGGTCTCTCCAGGCACGCCGCTCTGGTCTCAGGACTCATGCTTTCACCTTCCCTGAGATGGAATTGTTTAATTTCTTCCCTTCTCAGGGGAGATATTGAGCTACAGACCCTGGAGCATCAACTGTGTCTGCTGTATTCTGCATGAGCAGTTCTTCTCCAGCTGCCTCTGACAAAGGGTGAATATTGTGACTAGTTGTCTCAAGACAGAGCATTATTCAGCCCACCCAGAGGGTTCCCAGTATTTTGTGGGAGAGGAGCGTAGAATTGAGAGAGATGATTGTCTTACCTAAATGCCAGCCAGCCATACCTCTGATGGGAGACTGGAAGGCTTACTTCCTCCTCCCTTTGTATGTAACCGTCTGCTTCTCACCAGTGGCTTACGAGTCACTGGACAAAAGGGATCATTTTTAACTGTTTCATAATCTTTTGATCTCCAAAATAAACATTTATGCTCACAGGAGGCTGGCAGGTAAGATTTTTCCTGGTTAATAGCTCAGAATTACTTATTAACCACCACCAATGGTTTACTTGGAGGTTTCTTATCTCAATTCATTCTTTTCTTGCTCGCTAATCTTTGCCAGCAGCCTGCTGCTAACCTAACACAGCGTAGACACACTGACCTGGAAACATACAATGTCAGTTTTTACAGAGCTGCACCAGCAGCTCTGTTGTAAACCTTATGCTTCATTACCTGCGTTGACACAAGCAAATCCTCCCAAAGGACATCTGTTGTTCCCTTTGCACATCTTTGTGCATCTGGTCAAGCATAACAACTGGTATTAAATATAAATATCTACTTGCCAACACAAGTTGGGTGTGTAGAATTATGAGAGTTAAACACAGAGAAATTACATATCCAAAGAGGGGTCTTTGGGTAGCAAGCATTATGAAGGGAGTGAGATTCTTATATGCTTTAACAGAACCTAAATAAAACCCTTTTCATTCTTTGTCTCTACTTTTAGGCTAATTATTTCAGTTCTTTAGTAAAGACTATAGAGGGGTGACTGCTAAGAGTAAAGGGTTTGACCTTGAGGTAGGACAAGGAAGTACTACCAGATGTGTGGGCACTTGGTATGCATTTACGTGGTTCTGTGAAGCACTGTGCGAACTTGGGCTCACCCAGATACTTCATAGCCTTATTAATTGAGGGGTCTGCCTTGGCCACTTCTTGCTTAGAAGAGGATTGTCATTGAAAAAATACTGTACTAACGTGGCCGTGCTGTTGCTGCTGTCTGTGAATGACAGTGTGTTCTGCTGTGGAGGCATGCCCTTATGCTGCACTGGTCTTTGAATCTTTGGGGAAAATTTGTTTGGACTTTTTTTTTTCCCTTTTGTATGTGTGTATATAGATATGTTCCATTTCTCCTTGTAAATACTGATACATAATTTCCAGCTGGAATAGACTTCAGAAGAGTCCAAATGGCCTAAGATCATTACTGCTGCAGAAAGCAGATTCTTTCAACAGCAGGGCGAATTACATGCCTACATAATGTAGCTTGTGGTAGAGGAAAATGAGAATGCAGTTAACTTTAGTTACTGAAAGAAAATGTTGATGTTCTTCTCCGGTGGCTGCCAGTATTGTGACTGCAAGAACATATTGCCATACCTTCCTTGTGAATTACCTGCTTGCAAATCCTTCTGCTTTTTTTGTTTCGTACAGGTGTCTGACTCCACTCTGCATGCATTCACGTTTTCGTCCTCGATGCTAGGAGAAGAGGTCCAACTGCATTTTATAATCCCCAAGTCCAAAGAGAGCCATTTTGTCTTTAGCAAGCAAGGAAAACATCTAGAAAGCATGCGTCTCCCACTTGTTTCTGACAAGGTGCGTGTGCTGCTCTTGCATCTGTGGGCTACATATGCTTAGTACAGTCAGCTTGACATGCATTTGCAAATTAATGGTGGTTGGCTGGTTTATTTTTTGTTTTGTTTTTTGTTGTTGTTGTTCTGTTTTAGTCCTTTGCATAGTCCTTGCCTGACCCTCCTTAGAACTGGACTTTTAGAAGAGAATCATCCTTATTTGCATTCCTAGTATCCAGCCCAGTTGTGTTGCAATGATAAATAATGTTCAAGACTAGTAGAGATCATAAATAACAGGAACAACCTGCTTCTTATGTAATGTCGACAAAATATCTCCTGTTCTAGCAGAATTTGAATGCAGTCAAGAGTCCTATCTTCACTCCATCAAGTGGACGTCACGAGCACGGCCTCTTGAACCTCTACCATGCCATGGAAGGCATCAGCCACCTTCACCTCCTTGTGGTCAAGGAATACGAAATGCCACTGTACCGCAAGTACTGGCCCAACCACATCATGCTCGTCCTGCCAGGCATGTTCAACAATGCTGGCGTTGGTAAGAGACACCATCAGTGCTGGGAATGTGTCAAAATCCATGTTGGGCAATTTGGATCTTGTTGTTGTGAGAAACTTTCCAGTGCTGTGATGACAGCAGCAATCCACGTGCAAAATGTGATGGTTTGTAAGAAATGCTGATCATAGAGTGGCTTGGGTTGGAAGGGACCTCAAAGCCCACCCACTTCCACCCCCTGCCGTGGGCAGTGCCACCCACTGGGTCAGGCTGCCCAGGGCCCATCCAACCTGGCCTTGAGCACCTCCAGGGATGGGGCACCCACATCTTCTCTGGGCAGCCTGTGCCAGTGCCTCACCACCCTCTGAGTGAAGATTTCCTTCCTAACATCTAACCTGAATTTACCCTCTTTCAGTTTAAAACCATTGTCCTTTGTCCTATCACTATTAGACCATGTAAAAAGTCAGTCCCCCTCCTGCTTGTAAGCTCAAGTAGATATTTGTGTATACCTTATCAATTAAAAATCTGATGTTTTATAGTCTACATTCATTCGTTTTGCTCAACCCTGATGCATGAATGTTCATTCTGGGTGTTTTACACATGATTTTTCTTTTTTGCTTAGCTGAAGCTAAACATTAACTGCAGCTGAACACTGTGGCTTTGAACTTTGGAATTCATTTTCATGGAGTTTCAGAGATTTTCCTGCAAAAGGTTTTAACTAGCTTCAGTTTTAGAATCTCAGCCACTTTTTGGTTCAAGTTATTCTTTTAATGCCCACCCAGTCGTTTCCTGTAAGCTCTTAAAAGCTCCACTTTTCTTCATATTTGCCTTTTAGGTTGCACTCAGTGAAAAACAGACGTTTTGATTTCTTTTTAAACTAAGATGTGACGAGCTCTAAGTTCATAGAGGGTAATGACTGCAGATCTCTGCACAGCCTTTCTTTGAGAAGAGAGAGTGGTAAAATCTAGCTAAGATCTCTGTATGTGTTCTTTCTGGTGCTCTCTCAGGTGCTGCCAGGTTCCTCATTAAGGAGCTCTCCTACCACAACCTAGAGCTGGAGCGGAACCGCTTGGAGGAGCTGGGAGTCAAGCGCCAGTGCGTGTGGCCTTTCATCGTGGTCATGGATGACTCCTGCGTGCTGTGGAACATGCACAGTGTCCACGAACAGTCCAGGTATGCCACCGCCCAGCGCTGGGGTCCCTGCACCAACCCAGCACAGACAGCAGCACGGCTGCAGTCAGCACCCGCACCTGCAGCTTAGGCTCATCTCTAACATCTGATGGCACGTGGAAGAGCGGCAGCTGGAACTGCTGGGAACGGACTCGAAATACTGCTGAGGAAGAGGAGCTTTTGAAAGTGGTTTTGGTGTAGTAACATCAGGCAGCCTATCTAATGGGCTTCGCACAGGTCATTATCTACTCAATTACTGGTCACATAGTCCAAGAACCATACACTTGGACATGAGATAAATTGCCTGAAATGCAAAAAAAAGCCAGCCAGCCTTTTCCATGCTGCTCCTCGCTCAGAGCAGGGAGAACGCTGTAGGTTTGTCACGCTGACACCCAGTCTCCTGCTGTTGCACACTTCCACCTGGCTCTGCCTTTACATCTGTGTCCCACAGTCAGCGCCACAGAATCATAGAATGGCTCAGGTTGGAAGGGACCAACCCCCCTGCCATGGGCAAGGACACCTCCCACTAGACCAGGGTGCCCAAAGCCCCATCCAGCCTGGCCTTAAACAATTCCAAGGAGGGGACATCCACAACTTCTCTGGGCAATGTGTTACAGAGCTGTGTTTGCACTCCTCTGTGCCTAAGGCCACTCTTGCTGTTAGTGACTATTTGGAGTGATTTCTCAATATTTTACTACCCTGATTTGTTTCGATTCAATTTATGTTTCCCACTGAAAACAGTTAATTTTGAAAACTTGAGGTTTTTAGAAGGCAGTAAGCTGTTGCTCTTCTCAGTGCTCATGCTGTCCATTACATTAAAAATAGCCTTCCAGAAATGGTGCACAGGGTGATTCCTTTCCCCTTTTCTAAAGACCTGATCCTGCTGAAGGGCCCATTTTCTTGGGGTGGCTAAACTGATGGGGTAAGGTTGTTTGGTTGTTGTTTAAAAACCCTATGTTTGTTTATGCATATATTTACAGCATTTAGGATAAGCACTCTTGATGATGGAATTTCTTGGACCTGTGTACACGGGTGTGCCATTAACTGTGCATGCACGGATAGGTGTGCACACACACACACACACACACACACAGAGCATCTGTTACACAAACCAAGTAAGCCACGTCTGTATGGTGTACATGATTCCATTTTGCAGCCAGTCCCTGGAGCCTGGCGGTTCCAGCAAGAACGTCTCTTTGAAGAACGTTCTCCAGCACATGGAAGCCACCCCCAAAATCGTTCATTACGCGATCCTGGGCGTCCAGAAATGGAACAGCAAGCTGAATGCCAGGAAGACCAAGGCTCCGTTCTCCAGGTGCCACGTGCGTGACTTCATACTGCTCAACATAGACCTGACCCAGAATGTGCAATATGACCTGAACAGGTAGGTGATACATGCTGGTGGTAACATTGGCCGTATTTCTATGTGTTTCTGAGATAAATGGGAAGGTCCCATCTGAGGTCCATAATCACAGGAGTAACACACAGTGGCGTATGCTGCATCTGAATGAATAAGGCATGAAAGCATGCTGAGTAGCAGCTGAAAGAACTGGGGGAGAGGGGCTGTGAGGCAGGGGGGGCTGCAGAGGGCTGAAAGACAGGGACAAAAGAGGGAACTTCAGGAGAAACAAAGAACTCCTTAAAGAAATAAAGAGAGGCAAAACTAGAGAAAGAGGCCAAAATGAGTCGGTCACAGGGAGTATGTGGGACTCCTGGAGTGCAGGAGCCTTTATATGACTAAGAGCAGGAGCACAGGCAGTGGCTGGGTCATTGCTGTGTCAAGAGTGATGAGGAGGGATTTATTCTGTTTCCTTCAGTCACCTCTCCTCCCTGTTGTCACCTGGCTTGAAATTAAAACAGATGACAGTTGACTTTCTACTACGTCCATCCTTCTTTTTATTTTTCCCTTCTCCTTCTAACTCCATCCTAAAGCATTTGCAATAGGGCACTGTTATCACTGAGCTTTACCTCTAATTTTCATCACAGAATGAAACAAAACTCAATTCCCCGCCCCCGTGGAATAAACCCACTGGGGCCTCCCCCCTGCATCCTGCTGAAAAGTGAAGATTTGTTTTGTATTAAGATCACCAGAAGTGGTTTTCCTACGTGAGGAACACACTGAAAAAAGGGATCTTAGAGCTGTGTAAAGAAATTGTACAGGGAGCATATGCCATTGTCTCCAGAAAGCACTGCTACGGCAGCCCCGACGCAGCAGTGCAGCTGGCTCAGTCACCCTGTGTTCAATGCCCAGGTATTTCTGTGAAGATGTAGATTTCAACCTGAGGACGAACAGCAGTGGCCTGCTCATCTGTCGCTTCAACAACTTCAGTGTCATGAAGAAACATATTCAGGTTGGAGGACAGAAGGACTTTGTCGTTAAGCCAAAAATCGTGGTGAGTGTGTGTGCGTGCTCCATCGTCTGTAAAAGGGTGAAATCTGAACCTGCTTACCTGAAAAGGAGTGAATTTTTTAGCCCTTTGGGTTTATTTAGTACTTTCTTGAAATCTGACATTCATGGCCTGCTCTGTGGTGGGGCTGCCACACAGAATCACAGAATGGTTTGGGTTAGAAGGGATCTCAAAGCCCACCCAGTTCCAACCCCCTGCCCTGGTGGGGTGATGCCACCCACTGGATCAGGCTGCCCAGGGCCCATCCAGCCTGGCCTCGAGCACCTCCAGGGATGGGGCACCCACAGCTTCTCTGGGCAGCTGTGCCAGGGCCTCTCCACCCTCACAGTGAAGAATTTCTTCCTGACATCTAACCTAAATTTCTTCTCTTTCAGTTTACAGCCATTCCCCCCTGTCCTATCACTATCTGCCTGTGTAAAAATCGTGAATAGAAAATAATAAATATTTTGCTAATTATAAATGATTAACACCAGTCCTCCTAGTCTATTAGAAGAGAGACTGGGACTGGAAAGAGCTTGGCCTAGCTCTGCTCTGGCGCCTGTGATGGAGGAAGAATTTGCAGACGTACATTCTGTTCAAAAGCAGACGAGCTGTGCTGCCTGTGGTTTCAGTGGTTTAGACAAGTTGCGCCGGAGAGGTTCAGAGTGGATATTAGGAAAAGTTCTCCGGAGGAGTGGTACTGCATTGGAACAGGCTGCCCGGGGAGGGGGTAGAGTCACTGTCCCTGGAGGTGCTCAAGAAATGTGGGGATGCGGCACTGAGAACATGGGTCAGTGGGCAGGGGGGGATAGGCTGACGGACTGGATGGTCTCAGAGGTCTTTTCCAACCTTAATGGTTCTGTGATCCCTCCTTTGAAAACTCAGACCTATATTTCAGATTTAACTGACAAACTCTAGGGCTGAGTATTTTGGGAGATCCTTTTCAATGACTCTGAGTTTTCCTTTTCTTGTGGTTTCAATGGAATCTATAGTCATGGATTGACCTACAAGGATCCTCTTAGAAACAGTTTTTGGTGGGTGACTCCATCCATGGAGGATCGCATTCCATAGGCTCTAAGACAGGAGGAGGGGCATTGTGACAATGCAAAACTCCATATTTTTGTATCTTTTCTTTAGGCAAGCAGATGTCCCCAGAAGTGCTTAGTAACCACAGAGCAAGTAACGCATTTATGTCTGTGCGGTATCACTGCATCAAAATCAAGTGGCGGCTTTTGATTCTTCCCCCAACTTTGTCTCTTCCTCCTGCCATGGAGGTCCCTCCCCTACCTGGGTGAACCCCTGCAGAGAAGATGGACTGAGGGGGTTAAAAGGGACTTCCCTTGTTCTTGCTGCAGGTTTCGGACAGCCCAGCACCCATCATGCCTCTTCAGTACGTCTGTGCCCCAGACAGCGAGCACACGCTGCTGGCCGCCCCCTCTCAGTTCCTCCTGGAGAAGTTCCTTCAGCACGCGACATACAAACTCTTCCCTAAGGCCATCCACAACTTCAAGAACCCGGTGCTGGCCATCGACTGCTATCTGAACATCGGACTTGAGGTACAGAACATTTGTAGGGATAGTGGGGACTGGGTAATGCAAACCTTTACTTGAGCATCTTTCTGTAGTATTGGAAAACCCTTCTTTGGAGAGCTCATGGCGTTAAGGGTGGGGTTTGAAAACATGGATCTGAAAGTGTGTGGTGTCGGGGCTGGCAGAGAAGCGGCCTGGCTGGGCGGTGTGGGCACAGACCAAAGGTCTGAGGGGGACTGATGGGATTTGCAAAGGAATTGAGCACATCTATCTGAAATAACATTTCATACGAAGCCAAAGTCCTGAAGTGATGCCATTCTGGGTGCGCCACATGGCTGTCTGCCTAAAACCTATCCACAGAACTTTTTAGATCATTGTTATACCCATATATTTTCACAGCTTTTTTTTTTTTTTTTTTAATCATCTGTGCTTGATTATTCCTTGCAACAAATTTGTTTTGACTGAGAGAGTTTCTGATACGGACCTTTCCTGGTGGCTTTCTTCACTGATGGGCAAAGCTCGTTCTCTGTAGCGCTTCTCTCCATTTACACGCTGTTCTTCTTATGGGCCTGGGTTTCCAGGGAAGCTGGGCTTTTGCGGGTGTGTCTGTGAGCGTGCAGATGGTGCTTTTGGAACCCTTTGGTCACTTGGAGCTGGGTCTGAAGGAGGGCAAAAGCCCAGCATGGGTTTTGTTCTGGCAGATCGCATGGGGCTCAGTGGTAAGATAGACAGAGGAGAAACCCTTGGGTGCGGTGTGAGTGTGATGGCACTGAGCCACGGGAGAGCCCCGCGCCGGGAGCTGCTCAGTGCTTGCCTTCCCCCTCTTGCAGGTGGCCATTTGCTACGTCAGCTCCCGCCCACACTCGGTCAACGTCAACTGCGAGGGGGTGTTCTTCAGCGGGCTGCTGCTGTACCTCTGCGACTCCTTCGTCGGCGCAGACCTCCTCAAGCGGTTCCGGTTCCTGAAAGGTGAGGCCCTGCCCTGCCGGATGCCGCACTGCTTTGCTTTGCTGCGGAGTGGCGGCACTGAGGGAAAGGGGAAAGAACGGGTGCATTGAACGGCTCCGTTTTCGCTTATTGCTGCCATTGTTTCCAAAAGAAATAGGCGGCTTGTTTACTTCTGGAGTGCGTAATGCTGCCCCTTCAGTAGTAAGTGCAGGTAATTGAACCTTAGCAAAGCTTTGATAAATTGCACTCATTACGTTATTGTAAAGTAACATCAAATGGAGACAGGTGCAGAAAAACAAGGATGCATGGAAATCAGGCCAGGAGCTGTATGCGCAGCAGCTTGAGAGCTGAGAGCATGGACATAGCTGACGGACATGAGACATTCTGCTGTAGTGCTTTGGGCCACGGCAAAACACAGAATCACAGAATCATTAAGGTTGGAAAAGACCTCTAAAGGTCGTCCAGTCCAACCATCCACCTACCACCAATATTGCCCGCTAAACTGTGTCCCTTAGTACCATATCTCCATGTTTCTTGAGCACCTCCAGGGACGGTGACTCCACCACCTCCCTGGGCAGCTGTGCCAATGCATCACCACTCTTTTGGAGAAGAAGTTTTCCTAATACCCAACCTGAACCTCCCCTGGCACAATGTGAGGCCGTTCCCTCTCATCCTATCGCTGTTACTCGGGAGCAGAGGCCGACACCCACCTCACCACAGCCTCCTTTCAGGCAGCTGGAGAGAGCAATGAGGTCTGCCCTGAGCCTCCCCTTCTCCAGACTGAACAATCCCAGCTCCCTCAGCCGCTCCCCACAGCGCTGTGCTCAGACCCCTCACAGCTTTGTTGCCCTTCTCTGGACACGCTCCAGGGCCTCAATGTCTTTCTTGTAGTGAGGGGCCCAAAACTGAACACAGCACTGAGGTGCGGCCTCACCAGAGCTGAGTACAGGGGGATGATCACCTCCCTGCTGCTGCTGGCTGCACTATTCCTGACGCAGGCCAGGATGCTGTTGGCCTTCCTGGCCACCTGGGCACGCTGCTGGCTCATGTTCAGCCACTCAGTGCTGTAGGATGGGCAGCTCTTGGCTGGAGGATGGAGGGTTCTTCCCCCACCAGGGCTTTATAACCCTTGTCCAAATCTATTGTCATTGTTGCGTCTTTATAGTAACACACAGCAAATTGCCGTGGGCATTCAGCAAAGCTAAAACAAACACGTTACAGAGCTTGGGTGCATTGGTGGTGGCATCTGAGCCATCTCCCTCCCGAGCTGAGGGTGGCAGAATTACATCAGTAGTGACTGAAGGATCTTGGCTCCAAGTTAATGCTCTCCCTGCTGTGGCCGATACCAACACGTACGTACCCGGGTACCTTAGAATCAGCCCAACCATTGTGGCTGTTTCCTGGAGCTCTGGTGTGCTTCCCACTTGCAGGTGCCACGCTGTGTGTCATCTGCCAGGACAGGAGCTCGCTGCGGCAGACAATCGTCCGCCTGGAGCTGGAGGACGAGTGGCAGTTCCGACTTCGGGATGAGTTCCAGACCGCTAACAGCAGCGACGACAAACCGCTCTATTTCCTTACTGGGCGCCATATATAAGCTTCGAGAAGACACCCGTAACGAAGAAAAAAGAACTTTTTTTTTATTAAAAAAAAAAAAAGTACAATCACTGTGGAGCAAAGTGCAACCAATATTTATCTAGACTACTCTAAAGGATTCCCCAACATTCTCAAGTAGGCTTTATTCTTAGGTATGAAATTACGGCAGCAGTTACGATTTACAGGATCTCGGGTTCATGCTGTCTTCACATCGGTGTCAGCCGCCGGCTCCGATCGCGCGGCCACGCTGTGGGATGGGGGAAGAGGACAGAATTTGGCTGATGAGGAGTTCTCTGTTCTCAGCCGAGCGAGGGGAAGAAGCTGCCTTTAGCAGCCGCCTGCTTGAATGTGTTACAAGAAGCTCAAGACGCAACGTACGGAATTTGTTGAAGCCGCGTGGAGGAGCGCCCGCTGTTTCTCTTCAGACCTGTACTGCGGTACAGTAATACTCAGGGGTTCGAAACTACAATGTAACGTAGATGTTTGTACGAAAAGGAATAGTCTCGTTCTCTGTGCAGTGTTAGTTTAAGATTCGTAATTGTGTATGTACTGAAACTGTCTTTGGCAAAATTTCCACAGGTGTTCAAAGTTTACTACTTGAACCTGAACAAATCAGCAGATGCGGGGCCCTCCGTGCCTCCCCGCCTCCAGGGACAGAGCAGAGGGCTCACGGGGTGAGAAGGCCCCTTGCAGACACTCTCTTCAGTTGGGGCCCAGAGCAAGCTGCCTGCAGAAGCCCTTCAAAACTCGTTCAAGTTTTGAAAAGCTGTGGCCCATCCTCCTGTGCTTGGAGACGCATCCACCACAGGATGCCACCCACACACAGTTCAGCTCCTTTCCACTCAGCTGCCGAGCTAAGGTCCCGCGATTCCCATCCATACTGGAATGAGAATACAGCAAAAAAAAGGTGTCAGGAGGGCATCGGTGCCTGAGCTGGATTGGAGAGAGAAGAAACGGGTCTGGATGAAGGAGAAGGGATCTTACAGCATCCTGAGGGGAGGAGGAGCTGGGAGTGCTCCGGATTTTGCCCAGGAGCAACAATTGTTGGATGCGCCCCTACCGCTGTCAGCCCTTCGGGGTGGTTAACCTCTGTGGCTGCGGGTTGCAGCGACAGTCACACGCCTCTGAACGGGAGCCAGAAATCTGCACGCTGTTCTAGAAGAGCTCAGTGCAGCAGAATTGGGTTGTCAGGGTTCAGTCACGCAGGCACGCTCGTACTGATGCCCTTAGCATTGGTTACCTGCCTGCTGCAGCCATGTGTCCTTGGTAGAGGAAATCTCCCTGCACGTTGTGACCCCTTTTTTAATAAGAAAAATGCAGCATGTTTTTAAGGGAAATTCAGGTATATTAAATTAATCCCCCCAAAACAATGAAGTGAACATGCTAACACTTGATCATCTGCAGCTCATTGGAGGGCCTGGCAAAGCTGCACGCTTCTTTTTTTACACATCACGTTCAACTTTTTTTATCCTGTGAAAAGATGTTTACAGATGGAAAAACCCTGTAATACACGAGTGAGGAGAAGGGAAAATGATTTGCAGATGTCTGTGTTCACATAGCTTAACTGGTGCAGTCAACTGAGCAAACGTCACATGAACACCCCAGTTCTGTACGTTGGGTTTTTGTTTTTTTTTTTTACTTCCCTGCAGCCATGACCTGCCTTGCGCATTTTAACACTCGTAGGATGTTCCTGGAGGCTTCTGCTGTGCACCTGGGTGCAGTCGGGCAGTGCTGCTTTTGCCAGAGGGGCTTTAGGACAGCGCTGGGTCAGCACCATGTAACAGTTTCAGGTATTGGGGGTTGGGGAAGAGGCTCCTCTCTTTGCGTACTTGACGTTTGCACTAAGTTCTTAAAATTGGGGTGCTGAGACCGCTGTGGCCCTCTGGCGAGACAGCGCAACATCGCCGTGGAGGCTGAGAGCTGCATCAGGCTGTCGGCACGTTTGCTCTCCTTTAGCAAGGAGCAGTCATGCAGCTCCCCCAACTCCCAGCTCTGCAGACCCACGGGGTTTTGGAAACCTTGGGGAAGGAGGACCTTAACTCACTGCCTGCCACTGCCTGGAGGAGCCCCGGGTTGGACACCCCCACTATCGCTGTCCCATGGTGGGGTTGAGCCTCGCCGTCGGGGCCGTGCCTATGAATGTATTACATTGGCCAGCGCGATATTTTACCTGTAGGTGTTCTTGTCTCTCGGCAGGTTGGATTTGAATGTAAACTAAGATTTAAAGAATCATATTCAGATGCTTTTTTTTTTTGCTTAACTTATGTAATTGCTTTTTTGTGACTTTTGGAAGAGGGTTAAAGATGTCGCTTTCCTAGCGTAAAGTTTTCTTAACCAAAAACTCGGTGAATTTAGCTTCACTAGTCAGTCTACCTCATGTTATTGTTTATGAACTGAAACTGTGGGAAGTTGTGGCTGTGGTATGTATGTTTATAATGTGCTTTCATTAAATTTGAATATATTAAGTTACCATTTCAGACTGCTGCTGTTTTGTTACTTTGTACCAAGGTGGTTTGGTTTGGCTTGAACCTCTTCCACCCCAAGTGCTTCCAGCCCAGAAACCCACAGGGTGCAGCTGAAGCCAGTGTCACTCGCTGGTTTTGTAAGGAGTGAACTCAGCAGAGTGCCAGCAGGACAGATCTTCCAGACAGGGCGCTCATGCTCTACAGGAATGGCTTTGTGTCAGGTGACATGGCTGTGCTACCAACGCTGTCACCTTAAGCGGAAGCTTAAACCCAAACCCAAGCCAACCAGAAGTTAACATCCCAGTTCTTTCCCCTCCTCCGTGAGGGTTTTAAGCCATTAGCCAAGGCGACACTCTCACCTCTCACCGCACCGAAGGCCTCCTGGCAGGATGGCATCGATGCAGAGCTCCAGGAATTGCGCTGACCATCAGCCCAGGATGCAAACACGTTCACTGGCAGAAAGGCGATTCTGGCCCCAAGGAGGTAAGAATGCAGTGAGTGTTTTCCAATGGCTGCTTCAAAACCCATGGCAGCCGTTAGCTACTGAGCTCATAGCTGACGTACAGAAGGACAAAATACGCACAGTACACTACGGATTAATTCACTCGGTATCGATACGGAGTAACTTTAAAAAAAGCTATCAAGAATTTTTATTTTTAATCTATCTACATTATGTACAGATCAAGAAAGGCCACAGCAGTTTTTCAACATACAAACCCTTTAAAAGAGGAGAGCTTTAGGAAGGAGTGACAAGTACCAGAGCGAAGTCCACTAACAAAGGAATATACTCAGTTTTTGACTCGACGGGACACGAGGAGCGCGCCAGGCCGTGGGGCTCTCCCTCCGCCCGCTGCTCTGTGGCTGAGCTGGGGCAGGAGGGGTTGGCCACGTTTCTGCTGCCACCAAGCCATGCACCCAGTGCTCATCGGCAGCCACCGCGCAGCCCGCGAAGCTCTCTGCCCCGCATGGCTGGGTGGGAACTGGGGCTCCTGGCCCTGATGGAACATGGGGGCACGGCCGGGGCTCTGCCACGGGGGAGGAGGGTCCCAGCACGGCGCAGCACTGGTATATCGCTGCGTTAAGAACTTCAGCACGTACTCATCAGTGAGACTATCGTCTTTGCATTAGTTTACAGTCCACTATGAACAAGTTTCTGCTGCATGTAAACATGACTAACTAGATAAAATACAATCAAACTTCTGTAAAAGTTAATAAAATATCTTTCTTTTTTTTAAAAAACAAAGTTAGCCTATTACTGCATTGTTTACAATTTTAATAAAATAGTACAACCTTTTGGTTGTTACCAGTCCTGAGTTCGCGGTAAGAAAAATGGCCCTGGCTTCTGCGTAAGGTCTGCGCCCATGCCGTGCGTTTTGGCAGAAGTCTCCCAACACGGACGGAGCTCCTTGAGGAGCTGCTAGGGCTGGTGCTGCCCGTTGAGGAAGTTGTACACCAGGAACTGGCCGGTGCCGCAGTACTGCGTCGCAAAGAGCTTGCCGTCAGGAGTGGGGTCGGAGAACGCAATTTCTTCTTTGCTTAAATATGAGCCATAAATGAAGTTGCTCCTGTTGAAAAAAGAGAAAGTTAATTACCTTTGGGAAATCGTGTGAGAATATTGATGCTGTTAGGCCACAGGCCATCCGCTCAGTGGCAGGGCATGCCAGAGGAGGAAGCCTCTCTCCCTATCAGCTCTCTCCTCTTTTCAAATGGTAAAAGGAGTCACTGGTTGTGGGAAGGTTTTCTTCTTTTGGAAGAAGAAATGTTTGCATGGAGCAATTTCTTCCGACTTGCATCAAGAGTTCCATTTCAGAGCTCTGAAAAGCTCCGGATTCACTCCAACTATTCCTCCACAGAACAGAGACGGCAGCTAGGACTGTGGCTGCAACCACCAGGAACAGCGATGAAAGCTGCGAGCGAGGCAGCATCCTCAGAGGGTTCGAGAAGACCAGAGGGAGCTTCAAGTTCCCAGTTGGAAATAAAACACATTTGACATTTGGATGAGAGCACAGCTTGGATTGATTTTGAATATGTAAGATTCAGTTTGTTTAACTTCTTCATGAAAATATTTAAAACATGTTCTATTGTTACTCCAAGAAAGAGGAGATCAAGGATACCACTGCACTTTTCTGGGTGGCTGCGTGAGCCAATTTAGAAAACTGACCTCAGGCTTTAAGACCTCGCTGAGGGGAAGGCGGGCGGTTGTGCCTCCAGGCTCGCTGTGAAAGCCCAGGTGGAACGGGGCAGACGTTCCCACAGTGGGCTCAAAGTCTGCGAGGATGCCTTCAACGTTCCGAGGTCAGGATGTCGCTGGCCACCAGAACCACCCCACTCACATCGCCTTTTGCTCAGGAAGACGCCAGCGCTGATGTTTCACCACCGGGTGAGCAGGTCCAGCTGCTGCTTCCTGCCATTACAAGGCAAGCCTCGCTCCTTCACTTTCTCTTCTGCAGCTTCCTGTGCTCCCTCCTCTACACCAGCGCTGGCGCACACCTGACATTTCCACAGACCAGCCACCGGGCATCAGGAGAACACAAAGCTCTCTGCGGTGAGCCTGCTTGCTGCTTCTCAGCAAGTTACAAACGAGCGAGGGGAAGGCAAACAAGCACCGAACACTGGAAAAGCTGAGATGCAACATTTTCAGTGTTTGTCTGAACAGCAGTGCGAGACTTGAGTCCTTTTGTGCAGCTGCGTATGTTCACTACCAGCTACCAAAAGCCCCATGGAAACTGAAAATCTCTCAGAGCGTTCAGCAAACCTGAGCAAAGCTTTAAAAAACACACACACATTGTAATGTTACCTGAGACACTCGATCATCCGGGAAGCAATCTTCTTTCGCCGCATCATGCTGAACACCCAGATCCGGCTGATCCCGCAGATGGCAGGCTCTGGTGAGGTCGAGCAGCACCACGCTTTCTGTCTCTCAAATATGACTTTTTCATTTTCCGAACTAACTTCTGGAACCTTCTCTTCTATAACTCTGTAGCCCTGCCGGTGAGGCCAAAACATTTGTTACTTTATAACAGCATCATTAATGGTTGAGTAAAACAATCCCCGCGTAACACAAGTCAGCTGAAGGCACCTAAAGGCTCAAATGCCTCGCTGGAAAGAATGCACCCAATTTCATTTCCGTTCAGTTTTTAGTACCGCAAGCGCCAGTGCTACCTCCTGCCCTGCTCTCCACCACACATCTCTGCCCTCTGCTCCTGTCAGCTCTGGAGCTGCCTGACCCTGCAGTGACCCCGTGCAGTCCTACACTTTTTCACCCAAGTTGGACTTCTGCTGCGTCCAGAGCTGAACCTGCTCGCCAACAAGCAGGAGAGCCAGAGCGAGCATGAGAGCAGAGGGAAAGAAAACTTCTGCCTCCAGATGTAGGAAGCGCTCAGCTGAGCGGGTCTGAGCCAAGTGTGACACCACCGGTGTCTGTCTTAGCTCTGCTACATAAAAACGAGTGACTGCACCCCAGAATGGTCTGACACCCAAAGCTGCTCCCCCTCTGGAAGAGGGGTACACAGCATTTATTTGCCAAATGGCTGGACTTGAACTCGCAGGTAATTCCTGCAGTTTCAGAATGTGAAGAACACAGTCACCAAGCACCAAAACTCTGACAGACTTTCCCCAGTCCAGTCACTTACCCACTGGATATGCTCTGCAATTAAACAGCCAATCACTTTTTTGTCATTAGAGATGAACAGCAGCGTTTTCGTTCTGGAGTAACACATGAGCGGAGCTTGCTGGAACCCCAAGTCGTTGTCTACCATCTCTCTAATTTCTTCAACCTGTCAAAAGAAGTTGAAATGCTGCATAAGAAACACATGCTTTTATTTTTTTATTTTTTTTTTAAACAAATACACATAAAAACTACGGAGGTACAGAAACACGTTAAAGCATCTGGAACACTGCAAGCTATTCCAGAAGCAAGGATTATCCCAAGGAATGCGCGCCACAAGTCCACAGAAGTGTTCCTAAAATACTAAGTGGCTGGAAATGAGAAGAGCAGACAGCTCTACACCAGGCTGCATGAAGCCCAAACTTCAGTTTGTGTGGCTAACAGAGGGAACGCAGGTTATCCAGGTGTGGATGCTGATATTGCAGCCAGTAAGTGAGATCTACGCCAACATTCAAGCAGAAAGCCTTCAGCTAAGCTTGTCTGGTATTTCTGAAGCCTCGAAAGAACGGATCCTTCAGGGGTTTTGAGCAGGTGACAGCAAGCACAGTGCCAAGGGGCCTACAGAAGAGGTGATGCATGTATTTGCTGGAAGGGAATGAATCGCTGTCGCTCCTTTCCTCAAGCTTTCTGCTCTTCCGTTAACTTTGCAAAGAATAAATGGAACTAAAACCAAAGTTTCCACGTTTAATACTAGCAAGGTTAGAAGAAACACACAGCTCCAGAAGGAGCTTAAAGAAAAGCTTACGCATGAGCTGAGCTTTTACTGGGGAATCCCACACCTATAACCAGGCACTGAAACCACTTTTATCATCTCATCATCTACAGGAGACGGAAATAAGGTGGCCCCCTGCTTCTGATGGGCTGCACTGAAGGGCACGAGCTTCCGTAATGCACGTGGTGGTAGGTACAGGGCTGGAATTGCTGATGCTACGACTGGACGAAGATACTGGCAGCCAAGTGAAAATTGTGTTCAAAACATGCTTTTAAAACACCTTTAAAAAGTCATGGTGTCAGCTACCCTGTTGTTCCACCTGGCCTTCAAGCCCCAGTCTTTTAAAGACCATTCAGATTAGTCAATCTGGAACGCTGTCACCTTTCTTGAAGAGCTGTCACACCCCCTAACAGTCCTCTGTTCTCTCAACGTTAACCCCACAGGATTACAGAGAACTCTGTCCTAAATGACTCTGTTGGCTCCACCTTTCCTGACTCACTCAGGTGTTTTAAATTTGGGTTTTTTTCCTTGGCCCCAATTAGGCATTTTAAGGTGGTGCTGGGTTTTTTCCCCCCTCAGTTATTGTAGTAAAAAAAAAAAACAACATGCAACTACGTGCAAAACTCTGCACTGATGTCACACTAAAATTAAGACAAAACCACCTGAGAAACAAAACTTACAAAGTTCTCTGCACTGTCATATTCTGAGAAGAAAAACTGTGCTTTCTTTTCAGTACAGGACCTCCAAAAATTCTATGTTAGCGTAAAGAAAACCCGCTGCAGTCAAAGCATCAAAGGGAGCTATCACGGGGAATCAACTCAAAGTCCTGACAATGACCAGAGCTCTCTAAAATATTATTTAAGAGGGCACATTAGGAAACAGCACATCCCTTTGACCTGCTTAAGGCTGAAAAATCAGTTTGTTCAGGAACAAAAAAGCTGTTGCAAAGAGGAAAAGAAGGATGTCTTGTACAGCTGTGGATAAACAACTTGCACTAACGAGATTAAATTGCAGTGCAGAGATTCTGGTGGACAAATAGGGAAAATTTCCTTTGTCACGGACGGTGAAGCTCTGCACAGAAGTCTCAAGAAGTTATACAAAAAACCCCAAAGCAGCAAAGAAGCCCACAACGGTAGAAGATTCAGGAGTTATCGGGTGCATCATAACCAGAGCTCATCCTGCTTTGGGCATGGGAATGGAAGAAGCAGCTCTGAGGCCACTGCATCTGTTTTTAGCCAGAAGTCATCTAGAGGATGGGGCAGGAATTCACGCTGTGAAATTAACATCCATAGGTTTCAGTTTGTTTAAACTTAGTAGAAAATTCTGAGGACACGAGATTTCTGGCAGATATCTGGCAAAGGTATTTAAAACAACTCAAACGTGAGTTGGTTGCTGCTGCTCCCACCGGCCCTGCCTCCCCCTCCAGCTCAGACCCATGGCTCTGTGCAGAGATCTCTGAGCTGGTGGTGGGGAGGGCTACGGAGCCCTGCCAGCTTTGGGCCCGACGCCAGCCGCTCCCACATCGACTCTACAAACTCTACACCCTCACTACTCCCATGAAGATATCAAACCAAGTAAGATGAGCAAAAAGTCCCGTTCTTTTCACCGTACCTTTTTAAGTGCATACTTTGGGTCGTCAGGAAGAACCATTATTATCCTCCCATCAGGATACTCAGCCAAAATTCTCTCCTTTTTCCAGCCCTAAACAAAACAAACATTTATCTAAACCAGGTACAAGATGCACTTTTACAAACAGAAATTGCATATTATTGTTCTAGACACTGAACTTAGGCAGAGACTTCCAACTACTTAGCAGTTGTGGTGCTAGTGAAGGAAACTTCAGCTAGCTTTTCAAAACGAGCACAAGAGATACAATGGGATCTTATTTATGGCAGAACACAACAGCCTAACTATAACTAGAAACAATTTATGAAAGCGTCTGATTTCCCAGCTAGATTTTTTCCCCCAAGGACTGCAGCGCAAACAGAATTGTTAAATGGAAGCAGCAAACTCGGCCCACGTCACCGATCTCCAAACCTAGGTAATATTTATTTTCCAGAGTCCAGTGAATGGAAAAAACCCTACGTTTTATTGAAAGGTTTCTTTTGAACATAGTTACCTCCACAAATACACACTCAGTTTTAAAGTTTGGCATGCGAAAGACCTCCAGGAGGTTCTAAGTGAACTGATTGGCATGCAGTTGCCCAAAATGTAAGGAATAGTTCATTCTGTTACTGATCATAACTAATAAAGCCACAAGAAGGATACTAGAAAAAAATGTTATAACTACCTTCTAAGAATCTAATGGGGAAGGAGGCTACGTTGTGTGTATCTGAAGTATAAACATACTCAAAAAAATAGAGGTAATTAACTCTTCTTCAGATCCACACTCGTGGTGAATAATGAGCAGTACCTGCATGGAAAAAAACAAAACAAAAAAGCCACTTAAATCTAGTAAGATGGGACTGGTAGATATTAGAAATCAAGTTGCTTTGACGGGACCTAAAAATACGGAATGCAGAAGTAACCTCAGCCGCTCCAGAGGCTGATCTACAAGTCTTACTCAAAGCAACTCTCAATAAAAAAGCCTTTGAAGAAACAGCATTGGTGGAGTCATTCTCATTGAAATCTGTAACTTCCCACAAAATAACGTTCAGCTGAAGCCCAAGCAACGGAATCTGGCACTGAACAAATGCCATTGAGGCTACCACAAAAAATGGCACACTTGGGTGTTACAACACTCCATCCGTATATCTCAGGTTAATCACAATGGTTGTCATCCCTTACCCCAAACAAGAAGACACAAAGAAGACAATTTTAGGAACTCATTTGCTTGCTGGCAGTCCTGCAACTGGGTGAGCACAAGCTGAACACCCAGCAAGGCAACAGCTGCATCGCAGGTACCATTTCAACCCTGCCTGCCTTCCTGCTCGGCAGCACTTGCCCTGAATCCCAATGCCACGGTTTCAATGTGTATTTGCTATGGTCGAAACATGAAGGGCTACGAGCAGCAGTGTGACAACACTCAGGTAAGCAGCAAAGTGAGCAAAGTGCCATCTGTGGGACTGCAACATGCGTTTTGAGACTGCTACAGAAGACGTCAAAAAATTCAAACCATCATTATTACTCTCCAACCTCAAACACCATCCTCTGTTTTTCACCTCTCGCTGCCTCTTGGCTGTTTGCTCCACAAAAGCTTTCTGTAGCCTACTTTAGCCACCTATAAGCATCTCTCAGCAGACAAATGCAAGGTGTCTGACAGTCCTAGCAGAGCATCCAGGATGGTGTGGGCCTAATGTAGAAAATTCCACTCGAAATTTTAAGTTTGGGCATTCTGTTAACATGGTAGCCAGGCATTTCCAACAAAATGACATCTGTTCAGAGACATTTTCTACAGAATCACAGAATGGTTCAGGTTGGAAGGGACCTTAGAGATCATCTTGCTCCAACTCCCCTGCCATGGGCAAGGACACCTCCCACCAGACCAGGTTGCCCAAAGCCCCATCCAGCCTGGCCTTGAATACTTCCAGGGTGGAGGCATCCACAATTTCTATCACCATAGTGCTGTTACATGTTTAAGCAACAGCCTATTAGCAGAAGCCCAAATACAATTCAGTAAAAATAGAATAATTGTAAAGACAAAACTACTCTCTAATCCTTAGAACTCGTTTTCACTACTGTCCAACTACTTATTAAGTGATTAGTGTTAGATGGGGACCAATCACATTCATAGGGAGGGGAAATTCTAAACTCAAGTACTTGAAATTTATTCAGAAACATATCTTTTAGATGAAGTTCTTCAAACACTTTCTGCAGACGCTAAGCTCATCCAAGATTTTAGTTCATGTGGCTTACATCAGAGAAGGCGCTTTAAAGCCCTCTGTTCCTGAAGCAGCACTCTGCGTTTCAAACAGACAAACCAACATTTCACCTGTCTGCTTCTGCAGCATCCCTACTGTTCAGTCTCAGCGAGGAACGAACCGTGCTTCCTTTAAAGCAGACCAATGGAAGATTTGGCACAGCTCTTTCACAATTTAACATCAAAGCTGGTAAGGAAAACGTGCTCCAGCTCCAGCTGGGACAGACCCTATCAGGAATCCACAATACATCAGATACGGTTTAGTATCAGCATCTTCCACGTGGTCTGAAGATTATTCCCCTTAACACACCTATGAGCGTGTTTTTATTTATTCACAAGACTTGAAACAAAACAGAACCCTCTGAAAGGTATTTCAGTCACTGAGAACTGAAGTAGGACTCTAACGCTGGCAGAGGGCGACAACGCATTCCTGTAGTAAGCAACAAAAGCACAGTGTCTGCAGTGGATGTGATAATATTCTACCACAGTGTCAGGACGTTGGTTTTCCTTTCTTTTAATTGACGTTACTTGGGGGCACTAAGACTTACTGTTGCCCTGAACTGATTTTTAATCTACCTGCATGTTTCAAACTATCTGCTAACTTTTGTACCCCATTCAAACAAGACTGAAGGTGGCTTATGCTTGCTCACTGAAGTACAAGGACAGTAACATTACAAAAGAAAGAACCAGTCAGAAAAGGGAGCAGCTGCTACTGCATCAGGACAAAGCAGGATGGACAGTAATTACAGCTCCACTGCGCAGCGCCCTGCTTCCTCTGCATCTCCTCATCTTTTAAAAGTTCTTATGTAAGAGTAGGAAATACGACAGCCAGTAAACCTGCTGTTTTTCTGGATGTGTCAGTTCTGGTTTGCCTGTGCTCCCTATTTCTCAAATGAACCCATACAGATGAAAACTGCTGGTGCATTTTTGTTTTTTTACACAATTTTTCCCCCAAAAAATACTGAGTCAGTGAGGAAAATAATGGTTAATACTGTGTAATTTTTGATTCTCGCTAAGTAAAGCATTTATGAAATTTTCTCCTAATCAAGTTGAGTATGAAATTTTATGATAATTTACAGCAGAGAAATAGCTCTACTGCATTCTGCTTCTTGACTCCTTAGGTATCTACAGATACCCAACCTCTATTTCCTCCAAGTGGAGTATGGAGAAAGAGGTTTTGACTACAGAATGCATTAAGATCCTTGGATGCTGCTGCTGTTTTGTCTTTGTTAAAACTACGATTCTTACAGAAGACAGCTAACGGGAAGAACTTAATTTGTAATATTAGGTTTTAGTTTGCATAGATGAATAAATTTTGAAATTAATGCATATCAGAGAAGCACGACATCCTTTTAAGATGACATCAAGTTCTTCCCCTTCAAGCCCGATAGTCTGTTAACCTCAGGTTCCAGGAAGCTGGTTGGTTTGATCTGAATATCCTGCAAGCCTCACAGATGGGCCTGGATGCTGTCATAGCAGAACACCTGTTTAGTACTTAGGCAGACTGGGCATTAGCTCAAACAACAGCTTCTCCCACTTTCTTCAGTTCTTAACTAAGAGGATGAGCTTGAAATAGACACACTTCAACTGCATTCACATCAGGCACCTGAACCCACAGGCATTTCCTAACTTAAATATTTGTCTTTGCAACATAAAAGCTTCCTTCAAAACAACGTCTTGCTCTTAAAAAAAACCTTGCTGAAATACCAAACTGACAATGTGTGGTGTCACAGAGACAGCTAGATGCTTGGTTTGCTAAAAGCCAAGAGTGAGCCACTTATCCATTCCACAGTTTAACACTGAAGTGAACATTTGATGTGTATGCAATCATGCAATGCAAGCACGTGCTCGAATGGCATATTTTTTTCTGGAGATTTTCAGATCTCTGAAACCACAGATATCTGAAGGATAATAAGACAGGTTCCTACGTTTGTCTACAGCAGCAGATCTCTCACACTGCTCTGCTCCTGCCCCAGTACTGTCCCTGACCACCTTACCTTCTTGCTTTCTCAGTTCACATGCTTCTGTTAACAGCGCACGACAACCTTCTGGAAACCCATCTGAGTCCTTGCCAATCTTCTGTTCCCAAATCCAGAAAATACCACTACACTTGCCAAATTCTCTCTCTTTCCCCATAAGGCCTGCAATTTCCTCATTGCCTCTATGAGCCATCGGTGACAACATGAGTTTCTCTCCTACCGCTGAGGACATCATGGAATTTCTAGAGATACCTAAAAAGAACTCTTCACTAAAGGTAAGAAAATAATCTTTTTAAAAACGTATACATTCTGCTGAAGGCAGCAAATAATTTATTATTTATAATGCAGACTACCTTCTGGCTACTCAGTACTTAAAACAAAAGAGGGGGGTGCAAAAAACCCCACAAAGCAGCTGCAAGGCACTAACAATGGAGAGTCCATTTTCACAGTTCACAGCAAGGGAAGTTCTACAGCCAGAACGTATACAGCCTTCCTCTGTGATTCTGTGAAGTGAATCATCAATAGAACTATCAGGCACAGAACTGATGCTCAAGAGGGAGAAAGGCCGAGAGAAGTCTTCTCAAGTCAGATTGGGACTCCATTGTATGGCATGAAGAACATTAGTAACAGGAAACTGAAAGATATTTTAAAACAGTCTCCAAAGCAACAATAATGCCACATGTATTAACTACATAAAACCAACATCTGGAGAGCTAATACGGTAACATCCCAAGGTCGCCCAGGTCAACCTAAGACTTTCTCTAGCAAAACGTTCTAATTTCACAATGGTACTGTCCTTTCTGTCAGGGAAAGGAACAAAGTTACAGTTTCAATACAATAACTATACATAAACCTTTAGAAACCAAGCAGATCTCCTCCAAATTGTCCTTCCAAAAATCCCCACTAGAAACATCCTAGCGAAAGTAGGACAACATTCTTCTGGTGTCTGAGCAACTAAGAACTAATAAGTAGAGACTTGGTGTACTTAATTCCCTGGAAAGAAGGCTTATCTACAATTCAAATTATTTTCTAAGAGGAGGTGAAGATGTTCTCTGTCAAGAACATTACCACACTACAATCAACCAACCGCCAACTACGAATCAAATGATTAGTGCTGAAGATGTATCCATTTAGCAAGGCAGAAAACTGAGTTGATCAAATTTTTGTGAGGGAAAAAAGTCAAGGGGGAATTTAAAGACCCGTGAGATTCCTTCCTTTGCATCTTCCTCTACAGTTTCTGCTACAGAAGAACCACGTACACCATCACTCTATAGCCATCCGTCATGAAACACAACCGAAGCCCTAACAGATTTCAGAAATAGAAATGTAAACAATTTGTACACATTGTGTAACATTTTAAAAAGATGCCTAGCAGTGGAGAAAACAGTAGGCACGCTTCTGATTTGAGGTAAACTTTCCCTAACTTTCCCTATAAAGTTATTCACAACTGCTTTAAGGCAGTCTGCTCATTGACTTTATCACATTGTTACTCTAGACATACATACAAGTGAGAAATTCCAGCTCTTTCCATCACCAAAATATTTGATTTCAAACTTCAGTGCAGCTTCCTATCGCCATGTGAACCTAGCAGTTTAAAATAACTGAACTCATGTGCCAGCTTCTGCTCAAAAGAGTGGCTTGTCTTCACATCTTCGGGAACACTTAAGATCTTAAAATACTTGGGAGTGTGGGAGGAAGACGAGCAGGAGTAAAACAGGGAAACATTTCTGCCCAGTCTCATCCTACAATGTAGCCACTGTGTATCAGAAAAGATCTTTTAAGATTATTCAGCAAAAACTAACCAAGAACAGAACAAAGTACCAGAACCATTTACCAGCTAGTTTCAAACACTCTAGCTATGGAGATATATTTTTGTATCAATGAATCATGGGATAAAATTGAGCTTGAGATTTCGAAGCAGCCCGAACTGCCATTTGGTACATACATGAAATGAATTGGTGGCCTCAGTTCAGTTATCCTGGAGGTCTTATCTACTCGAGTGTAGAGTACTGAAGGTAACATGTGTGATAAAGAAAATAGACTTTGTGGATTCTGTTCTGGATTTCAGACGTGTGAACAGATATTTCCTTGAGGTCTTGTAATACCAGCTACTGTCAAATAGCTGATTTTACAGTGTCCTTAAAATTGTACACAATTTTTCCAATCTCTGTTTCAATATGAGAGATACTTAGCTATAGCACACAGAATGAACCTATGGAATAGTATCTGAAATTTATATTTAAAGATTACAATCACACCGTTAATTGGGTAAAGTTTCAATACACTACGATGCTACATCAGCTGGATTGCTAGGCAGTCTCTTCTTGAATTACATATAATTAAGAAAAAGCAATGTAGACATCATCTAACATTACACAGTTACAAAAACAGTCAGATCATTATCTGACAGTTAATCCAACCGCTGCAAGCACAAACTTGTATTAAGCATTTTTTTGAAAGTGAGATGACTTTGTCCTCCTATCACCACCATGTCCCCCACCTTCCACGACTACGGAATTGTCAAAGAAAGAATATAATGGGGATGCAACATCACTACCCTACTGAATGCCTGTATAGGTGACATATAGTCTGGCTACCACAGCTTTTGAAACTATTTCCCAAAAGTGGATTCATGGCTTCTTGTGACAACAATTTATTCAAACATGACAATGTAGTAGGAGTTTTAACTAGTACACAGCAAGTAAAAGATAATCTTTTCTTACCACATATTTTACAGCACTTATGAACTGGTTATGAAAGAGCAGGTGTTGGGTTTCATCCTCTGGATTTGATGCAGTGTAAAGCATTCCACAAATATTACAAGAAATAGCACCAAATCTCTTCTGTCCTGCATCCTATTGAAGAAAGAAAGAAAAAAAAAACAGCTATGTCAGTTCCAAGGACAGGAAGTACAACAGAGCTTCCACCTAATCAGATGCACCTTTTACAGCTGTATAACTGATCTTCTGTACACTCAATACAGAAGCTAAAACAGCGTGAAACATGAGAAATAGTAAGTACAGAAGTTAGAAATCCATCTTCTGGAAAGCCACACAGCCTTAAAAGGACACGTATCACAGAGCAAACTCTAACCATCACTAAGTTTAGGCCTCATCCTTACCACATTTAAACAACTGACTTCTCTTATTTCAATAACAGAAAAAAAAACCAACGAAGAATATATTCTTCAATATATTCACAAACAAAAACAATCTGCTTTACAGATAAAAGCATTTTGTTACACTGCACAAGTGTTTACAAACTACTCCTTACTCCTTCCATCTTTGAAGATATTTTTAAGCAAGTCTAAGAGCTAGATGCCAGCTCAGCTCTCCACACGAGAGCAACTTATTTCAAGCAGTCATTAGAGAAGCCCAACACGGAGGTATCAGTTTCTTTCCAAGAAGAGACTAAAGGTACAACTGCTTTGGTCAGGCAAATTCAGAGCTGAACTTCTCCTTAAGAGCACAAGTGTGGAAGCCAGCCAGAAGAAGTTGAATCTGGTAAGTCACTCTTATTGGTGAGCATTCATGCATTCCTATTGTATACTGAAAGACAAACAGGAGTACGCTCATTTTACAAAGGAAAAAGAGAGAGATGAATCCTGGGGTTAGGTTTGCAAAGTCAGGACAAGATGAGGTTTCTAAAGGTGTAAAAACTGAACCTAACACATTTAATTCCACCTGCAGATGTCCTTTAAAGCAGCAACATAGTTCAAAACAAGGCACCCATCTGGACACCAAAACATACTGCATTTCAAGGGCTTATCCATGAGAGAAAAGGCAGTTCAGCAGGAAGGATGTGTGGTGATCATCTTCAGAGAAACCAAGTGAACCAAAGTTAATAATTGCTACTTTAGGATGGAGAACATACGTCCTGTGTCTAAGGAATGGTAAGTGAAGAGGGAGCCTACTCGGATGCTTGGAGTTAATACTCCAATTTGAGTTAATACTCAAAACTTGCCATGTGAGTATCAGAAAACACATTACAGTATCCAAAGCAATCTTTTGAACCCTGTAGCCTCAACAAACGCTGGCTATACTTCTTAGCAAACACTTTGCAGTGTCCTTAGAGTAATAACGGAGATGGTCTTTTTTGTAATTGCAGTAGTGGTCCAGATCCACGCTACAGGACATAACGCTTCAGAGGAAGAAAGAAATAAAAGCCTTGTGAATCCATATCGTACAGAACTAGGACATGCAAATAAAGTCAGGAGTTACGAAGAATGCACTTTGTATTTTAGGAAAACATCTAGAGAATCTATTTTTAACCTTATGCCATTGGATAAGCAAAAGGGGAAAGGGCATGCATCAAGAGAGAAAGTGTTCCCAAACAATAACACTGCATTCAAGGTCATAGGGAAATGAACAAATGAGCAAACAAATATTATGCACCACACTTGAGAGTAAATAAAACCCCTTAAAACTGGGATTTGGGGAATCAAAAAACAAAAACAAAACCAACGTGCTTTGGAAATTTAATTACATTATTTATATTTATCTTGCTTTAACTTCAAACGGATGGACTAATCTCAGCAAATATAGGATTCTAGGCACTAGACAACAAAACTGTTGACTTGTCAGAACTAGAAAAATGCCTAAGAGATTTGATTCTCAGAGCTTAAAGAAAGAGGCTTTTACAGAACAATATTTACAAAAGTGTGGAGTTGTAGGAATAAAAATGCATTACTCTATTTAAACCTCAATTTTCTAGACAGTAACAATAAAGAGCAAGGATGCTTTTACTTCCAAAGGAAATCCTGCAAGTGTAGATGGCAATTAAGCATTCCTGATGTACCAGGCAATCCTCATTAATAAAAGTAAAGGATATGTGAGATCCACTGTTTCAAGGCTAATTGTAATTGAGCACTGCAACAATGTCGTCTTACTCTCCAGAAGGATTTCTTAATTCCGTGTTAAGACAGAAAGAAAAGTCTTACCAATATCTTCTTTGAGAAGATGCATGTCTGCTGATCCTCCATATGTGGAATAAGGAGCCCTGCAAGCAAAAAAGGCATTTGGTGCCTCTGTAGGAGATGACAAAGGGCCCTTTTTTTCCCCCTCTTCAGGCACACATTAGGTCACCTCCTTCTTTATTACCTAGTGTGTGTTAGAGCAAGATTATTTTTTCCTCGTCTTCTCACAGAAGAAAGAGTAAAACCCAGCCATGAAACAGACAGGCTGGAAAGGAAATACAATGGAGAAGAGCAGGGAGGAACGACACAAAGATTTTTTGGGCTCTCTACAGCAAATGAAAACGTCAAAGAACGGCATTTCAACAAAAGATGCATTCTGAGGGGTGGACCCCCTTGCAGACCAGGAGGATCAGAAGACATGATCCAACTCAGAAACAAGTTTCACTTGGAAACAAACTGTGTTATATGGAATTTACGGCAATAACAAGATATCAGCAATACCCATCTTTCTGAAAAGCTACTTTTGTCAAATAAGAACTTTCAGAACAGTGATGTATCCCATTTTTTAAATATATTTGAGAAAATGAAAAATGAAGCGTCCTCACTGGTCATTAGCTAGAGCAACGTGGAAAAACACAACGCTAAAGAACAAATCGGCACAGTATTTACAACAGATGACCAATCCATTCTCAACCCATGTGAAAACATAACTCAAGTATGTTACAGAGTGTTCCAACGCGAGTAGCCTTTGTGCTTGAATTCCTGTGTCAGGTCCTGGCTAACCTTAGGAAATTTCTCTGAAAAACTCTCAGGACAAAGGACACTGAGCACAAGGCACCTGGATTTGCTGGAGAAGACCGGACTTCACTGGTGGAGTAGAAATGGGAGCGAGTGTCAGGAAGAGAGGATGAGCATTACTGCCCCACTGGGGACAGAGCTGTCCCACAGGTTAAGATTTACATGAGAAGCAAGAAAGAGCAACTGCTCTCATCTCTACTGAACACCCTCCCCAGTTGTTCATACAGTAACCACTGCCTCATTCTCACTGGGACTGCAGGAAAGAGGAAGAGACAGTATTTAACTAAAGGAAACAACAAAATATTGCCCCCAAATCATTCTCCAGTTCTTCTGAAAAATTGCCAACTGGACTGCACCAGATTAAGGATGAAAACTGCCATTTTAAATGCTTGTTATACAAATCTCTTCAAGCTCGTAAGAAATCACTTGTATTTTATTATTTCCATCAAGGATTGTGCTTTCAACTTCAATGAAAACATTTCTTTCATGTATCATCTATTTCAGTCAAATGGGAAATTATGTTCAAGTTTAAACAAAATACAAGAACAAGTCATGTATGACATCCAAAAGTGTAAAGTGAATTAACCTATACAGCACTTCCACATACAGCACCAGAATGGAAAGCCTCTTTCATCAAGCAATCCCGATCCACGCGTTTGCTGATATTCACAAAAATCACCTACACTTCATCACATTTGCTCCCTCCAGGCATTAACTCAGATCTTTAGAAAGGCAGGAGAGCCTCTGTAATGCTGTCCTATCTTTTTATCACTTCAGTGATTTCTTTTCACTGTTCAATCCGTTTACATGTTCTTCTCTAACACTGGTGAGTATCATTTTCAATAGACCAGCTTTATTTTCAAAGGAACATCAAATGGAACAAATAAGCCTGTGAGGTGCAGGGATATTGCTTGCAACATTCTCTTGCAGCATTATCATTTAATATTTTTATGGCCAACATTTTGTTCTAGACCTGGCAGGAAAGTAGAATTTTACAAGAAGCAAACAACTGACTTTCCTTGTCTTGGATGTAAAGCGAGATCTTATGCAAATAGAAAGCATATGCTTTGCACATTTGCATTTCTTTCAGTTTCAGAAGATAAAGAAACAGATGATTTCACATTCAAATTCTTTTATTTGCATGTTAGATTCAAGCAAAGAAAAAAAAAACAGTGCATCACTCTGTAAAAATTCCAATTTGGAACTTCACTTACCCTGTACAGTACAGTTCACAAATATTCAGAACAGACTATTTCTCTAAACACCAAGACAGGGATTTGGGACATAACATGTTTTAGAGCTCAATCTGACTCTCCTCCAGAAAAACAGACTTATCTAGCTCAGAACCTAAACCTCTGCCCACCACTATGAGTACCACTGCTTTCTGTCGCTGTTTTTACAAAGGCTGCTGCAGCACTAGCTTCCCTGCTTTTTTCAGGTTAGGTGCCACACTCAGAAGACCCTCACTTTTTAAGATGGGCAAGACCAAGCAAATCTGAGGAACACAGAAACTACTCAACCTTTGCCTTAGCTCTACCTCCATAAAAAGTTAGTTTAATGTTTGCAAGCTGCTCAGATGACTAGATGATACCAACCAAGAAAACGAGAATGTTCTAAGTCCAGCTACTAAGTGTTTCTTCTACAAATGGAAGTTATTTTACTTCCTGCAATCCAATAGTCTTAAAGCCTGTTAAGGATTCTCTAACTTAGAAGGTATGTAATATACATCCCAAAGGACTGAATATAAAAAATAAAGCATGCTGTGGAAAACAAAGGCCAGCTTTACGACAACATCTCCCTAAACATATTTCAGAAAATAAAAAGTTTGGAATGCACAGACAATATTTTTAACATCTCAAACTCTGAGCCTCAGACACTGTAGAGAATTAAAAGGACAGATGTCAAACAAATGCAGGAGACTAGGAAAGTTCAACAGCAACAGATGAACAACAGTGAAACAAAGTGTATCCTGTAGGGAGTCAAACTGGGCCCAACATTTTTTTTTTTTTTTTTAAAAAAGAAGGTTCTATACATACATGAAGAAGGACTGGACTGATATCCAGGAGATCAGACCTCAGAGTAGAGACCTCAAAATTGCCCTTCTCAGGCATTTAATTTTTTTTTAGTATAATAAAGTGTGAGTTAAACGTTCCCTGATAAGGATAAAATCAGAACTTTCATTTTTGCTGAAATTAAAGAAGAATGAGACTGCTTCACTTAATATAACACATCTGAAATTTCAAATAAAAATGGCTTCTAGCTATTAACTATAAACTTTTTATAGACACTACAAATGCTAGTTTAACTGGTTTGGCTGTGTGTAGTAAGACTGCTGCCTGCGTAGAAGAAAATTCAACCTTCGCACCCTTTAAACCAAATGAATCTCCTGTCTGTTCTCAGAGGATCATTACATAAGCACCTTTGAAACTATCTCCAAAAACAAAACACCAAAATAACACAACAAAAAAACAACTCCCCCAAGACCCCTTAGAGCCATTCAGAATCAACATTTAAGAAATTCATGATGGATTTCTAAAATAGAACTATTACTTTCAAGATGTACCATCCTTTCTTACATATAGTTAATTTCATTCTTATGAGTATTTGTATGAATGAAGCCTGGTACTTCAGAAGCCCACTTAGGGATTCTTTCCCCTCCAGATGCCAGCAGAAACCATTCTTAACGTAACTATGTCTTGTCTCCACAGTAACTAATGTCAAGGATGGTATTTTACAAAGTGGCATAACAAATATTTGAGATCCTCTGTATGTTGTAACGGTGCTAAAATCACTCCCCCCATCCCCAGGGAAAAGAGTATTGGAGCACTGCCTTCCCTAATGCTCTCCTGGTAAAGTGAACTATGGGCATTACCAAAACGCCCCTGCAAGAGGATAAGAAAAGCCTCCTCCAAACACAGGGAAATCGAAGTGAGTTAGGTTTGTATGAAATGTTAAGAGGCAAGAGCTGAACTACTTAGTAAATGTTAGCTATTATCCACATACACCCTTTATCATTCTGTGACTAGGCATTCAAGTGTCTAGATTTGTATCATTTAGGCAAATCAAGGATATACTTATCAAATTACTTCTCAGAAGCTCTACTTTTGAAACATTAGAGGTATGGATAGAAGAGCATTCAGAGTTCAGCTGGTTCTATTTTAGTTAATATTTTCATAGCCATGCCTTACATGAAAAAATACTGCAATTTAGCCCAGGCATCAAATCCTATGAGAGGGGCAATTTCACTGAGAAGCATCACACAGAGCCCTTCTTCCTAGCAGTCTGGCTTCCCCTCCTGCCACAGCTTCCCGGCTCCAGATTTCAATTTCCCAAGGATTACTCCATGTGTGGATTAATAAAAAAAGCAAAATGAAACAAACTCCAGTTGTTTCACCATCAAGTTGCATGATTCTACAAGATAGAAAAACGACTGTGCTTCACCCTCTACCTTATTTTGTATTTGCTTGTTTAAAGAGACACCTGCATTTGCTAACTATTGGCAAATGCTGGTGAGGACAAAGAACCAAACCATTACTCTGTTAAAATATCATGGTGAAAGTCAGCGCGTTCACAGAAAAATAAAAAAAAATTTGTTCCGAGACAAAAAGTTTGTCTCAGAACCACGTGTATTTGAATGATGCAGGAATAAATCTATTCATATGAATTTTGCACACATCTGCCAGATGCAAATCCCCCTACGAAAAATTTTTAGGAATTTTAAGAAACTGAGATTCTGCATGTAAGCAAATGCAAGTTCGTTCTCCCTAAAGCAAATGAATTTTAACTGAATGGCCAGCCTTTTTCAAAGAAGCAGAATTTTTCTGTCAAGAATCAGCTTTGAAGTTAAGTCAGCCTGCTACCACCTTTTTCCAATAATACTGCATGACGATTGAGCAAGGGTTCCATTTTCATGAATCATTTACAATAGCAACAGTGGTACGTATGAGTAATGATTTTCAGGCTACTTAAAAACACAGCACTGCTAATTCAAAATTAACTTGTTTGAGAAACTATAACCCTTACTAAAAGGGTATTACTTACTATGATCAGCTGCTTATCACCATCTTTTCCTGCTTCTTTTAGCTTTTGAATGTGTTCCTCGGATGGTAGCAGGTTACTACACTTGGATGGTAACGCAGGATTTGACAGTGGAACCCTAGAAACAGAAATATATTTCATGTTAAAAAGGGACTGCTTATACCTGTCACTCTAGATACTTAAAAACCATTGTGATAAGTATATCTGAACTTCAAAAGGATGTAAATTTACTTTCAAAACCCAAAACACAGCCCTATATATTTTAACTTGCAAATCAGCTGGAAAAATAGGGAAATAAGAGGACTAACCAAAAGTACAAATTGTGACTAATTTAATTACAAGATTATTTTAGTAATAAAAAAGATTAAATTCATAGTCAAGTCGGATAGACTATTGACATCCACTAACAGAAGCGTTAACTGAGAAATTTTCAGAGTATGAAGGATGGTGCCTAATGCTATTCATTTCCTATGCAAGGTTTACATTTCTAGTTTTAGGTATCACACATCAGGCTGCTGAAGCAAACCCTGTACATGCTGCCACAAATTCAAGTGGGTCATATAAAACAAATGTCATAAATCTTCCAAACTCAACTCGGACTTATCTTCTTATTGCTGTCAGTGAGGGGAGATGGGAAGGAGGGAGGGAGGGAGAGGAAGAAGAGGACTTAAGGAACAACTGGACATAAATTACTTCAATATTGTCGCTCAGTTTAAGTCTCCCCTTGCCACTGCTGAAAGAAATAGCGGAAAGTACTACGACAGCAACAACAAAATTATTCTGTCAACTTCCTGCTATAGTCAGGGTAAAAACAGCATCAATTCCAAGTTTGGATAAAACTTGTGGAGGTCGACAAAAGAAAATAGATAGCTCAAGTACACATGTATGTGTTTTCTGGCTTTAAGCAAACTAAGGATGTAGGGGGCACATTTAAATGCAGTAGCTGCTGTACTACATGCAGCACATTGGGTGAGCTTTTCAAAAACAAAGCAAAGAACAAAACTCAACCACCACCCCCTTTTTGCCTGACGTTTTAAGACCATTTTTTGTGTTAGATCCAAGATCTTTTTTCCTCCAGTCACGTTCCCAGACATTTGCATTAAGTAGCTACTTTAAGGGGTGCCTTTTCCCTCTGCAACACTTTCTTACAAAGCCCCTGAAAAAGAGAGCTGTCCTGTAGCTAATGCACGTTAGTCTAGAATCATGGCAGGAGTACCACAGACAGAACAATGGTCTAAGCATAGGACAGATCAGGGCAGCATATGGAAATCAGGCTAAGAAAGCTATCACAAGATGTACATGTCCACATAATAGTATGGCAATATGGGTATTATGGCTAATAAAGTTAATAAACTTGAGTAAATGCTAAAAAGCTAATTAACAGTTAAGACTACAAATAATTACATTAAATTAGTTATTGTAGTATTATTGAAAAATCTGAACATCTTCCTTTAACAAGGCTTACATCTACCTTAACACTCATTTTCTGTGAAACTCCACAGTATTCCACAAAAATCACAGGTTTTTTAACATGTATGAAAGGTTGCTTAGTCAGAGTTGTTAATCTGGCCTCAGCTGGAGTACTGAAAATGAACTGAATCATTCTTTCTTGTCTCTGCTATGAATATAGAAAACAGTATCAATTTACTAAGCACTGTGCCAACCACATTGCTGTTCAAAATTTCAGGGACGAAGATATTCTCTTTAGTGTATCATAAAACTACAGTCCAAAGTTACAAGTTGACATATACTTATAAAATGTCATTTTGAACTGTTAGTAAGAATAACACTAATATTCTATATGGTAGCTGATCTTTAGCACTGAACTTTAGTTTCATAGCAATCATAAAATAATCCCAAATTAGGTCCTCTCTTCCATACCTAAAAGAAATTACACACATACAAGACCATCCTAACTTAAAGATTAGAAAATCCTTCCAAAAGTAGATGAAATAATTCAGTAAACAAAAAATCACGAGGTAACCCCCTTCTGGTAGTCTCTTCCTCAAATTAGATATTATTAGAAATGTTTTGTCAACTTTGCAACATCCTACTTTAAAAATGAAGTACAGTTGCAAGCATCTTATTCAATTTTCTGAACAAAACAAAAACATCCCTTAATAACTGGGCAAAATCGAAGTTTATTTTTTATAACAAAACTAAAAAAAAAAAAAGTCACTTATTTGAAACTGGAAGTTGAGGCTAGGAGAAAAGAGAACAGTTAGTCTTAACGCAATAAAACAGCCAGAACTCTCAGAAAGGTTCCTGTCGTTCCATAATGTATGAAATACTATACCTGTTCTCAGTTTCAGGAGTTTGATTTGTAGATGAAGTGTGCGTCAACTGCTTGGGAGCCAAACCTACAATTAATCAAAGATTGCAATTTCATTAGTAAGTTTTTGGTCGCACAAGAAATGTGAGCTACACAAGCAGTGTTTTTTAAAAAACACTAATTAACTAAAACTAATTAACTTAAATTTAAGACGATGCTGCAATCTGCTCACAACCAAGAAAGAGATGCAACTTTTGAGGCAGTATTCAAATGTTTTGCCACATATATTTAAAAAAGCATGCAATTGTCTTTAACATTTTCAGGGCAGTTCTGCCCAGCAGTTTGCCAGCAGCTAAGCACAGGCGGTAGTGAAACTACACCAGAGTTTAAATCTGTTTATACTGACGCCCATAGAAATAGCTCTATGTATAGTACTCAAATCATAAATGCCACCACCTGAAGTGCGCTCGACAACAGTTAAGAAGCAATTGAGAATAGACAAAACATTTTTACATTCTCTTACAGCATAGATTATTTTGCCCTACAAGAATACCCTAAAATGGCAGTAAAATTGTAACTATGTAGTGGAGCTAAATAGTTAAACAGCGTACTCAAGATCAGATTCAGATTTTCAAACAAAACAAAACCCCAACAAACCAAGAACACAAAGCAAAAGGATGAAACATCAAGGGAGAAAGTTAACAAAAAGACATCCACTGACAGTATTTCTTAGTCAAATGTACTTGAGTCAAAATATTCACATCACACGGTCTGACAAATAAACAGCATTCACAGGCTGAAAAATGAGAATTACTTAATAAAAACAGGAGAGCAGTTACTCGATCAATAATTTGGTCAAGATTAAGTAGAACAAATTAGAGGAAAGAAATTCAGATACCTATTCAAAGGAAGTGGTAATCAATACAGGATCCTTAACAGAAAGGGATACAAGAGGAGAATCCAATTGAAAAATGTAAGGTTTATTAACTTATTACATGCAAGAGGAAAGGTTTTTTGTGTTTGTTCTTGTCACTTCACTTGTGCTGAAATGGAGCACGTTTAAGCATTAAAATATTCATGCATAAAGCACAAAGAAGTGCCAGAAGTAGAGAGCTGGGCAGAAAAACAGATTCTTCTTCCCACTTCACTACTTTCCGATAAAACCACAGTTGCTGCTACTACAGTGGCTATGGGTGTCAGGTACAAAGACGCATGAAAACCTTCAGGGAACAGTTCCAGTCCTGGAAGTTCAGCTTTGCATCAACTGTACTTTACTCTGTGAAACATTCCTCTTGAAGGAAGACTTACACTTCCAAAACAACTGATCAGAAAAAGAAGAAAAGATGTTAGCAAGCAGTTACCTTGTGGCTCACTTTCTCCAGGTTCCTTTTTTAATTGTTTTGTTGGTTTAGGAGCTGTAAGATACTTTACTGGAGAGTTTTCTGGACTTGATTCCAAACATAATTGAAAGTTCTAAACAAAACACAGAACATGAGATTTAAATAAAAACCCAACTATTTCATGCCTCTAACCTATTACCAAAACCACTCAGTTAACTCAGTATTAACACCCTGAACACAGCACCAGTTTTTCTATTCCAACATCATTTCAAGTAGACAAAATGCAACAGATGAGCTTGTCCATACTGAAGTTTGTGGTATTAATTTAGCAAAAAAATATTTTATTCTTATAAAGTTTGTAAAATACTTTCTACAGAACTCTTTTGCCCTTAGAGGCTTAAATTGTAATAGAAGCTGATTCAGGTAGAGAATGCTCCCCCCACTCCATTTCTTTTAATGCAACTTTTCAGAACAGCTTAAGTCATCCAAAAGTGTCCAGATGAATCTGTAGAACCTTTGGCTGCAGCAGGAAATTTTAACCATCAACGTTTAGTTAGCTACAGAACTTGGAAGAATGGAACAGATCCATTTTCCGGTTTACTGTCAGCTTATCTATGATAATACATCAGGACCTTTAATACATCTGAAAATGCTAAGTTACTGTAAAATAAAGTCAAAACAAACCTTCTGAGCATGGCATTCTCAGAAAACAAAACAGATTTAGAACACCCTCCCACCATAACGATAATTAAAATGACTTACCTCATCTGGCCGTGGCTCAGATAAATGCTTTGTCAGGTTACGCAACAAACCATTTTCTGCGCCTCTTTTTGTGGGCTGCTTTGTTTCCAACACCACTTCTTTACTTCCAGCTCTTTCAGATGAAGGGTCTGATTTATCCTGCACAGAAGTTGCACTCTCATTCTCAGACAGTCTTGTTGCTGACAGCTTGCCTTCTGCCTTACAAGGCTGTGCTTCTGAAACTTGACTTGCCTCTGAAACTTCAGGGAAATTTTTTAACAAAGCAAGCTTGGGGGTATTTGTAGAATTTAAGTTAGTTTGCCTCATGTTATTAGCTTTCAGTAATTTGATTTTGGTCCATTTAGAGTTTTTGTTTGAGGAGTTATTTCTGCCATTCAGAGTACACTTGACAGGCATTCCTTTTCTGCTAGGGAAAAAACGTTTGCATTGGGTACTTTGACTAGGTTCTTTCTGAGTAAGCGTGTCACTTTGTTGCAGCTGTACTCCAGCATGCTCTTCTTCCGTCTTTCTACACTCAGCATTGGGGGAATCTTTTTTCACCTCTACTGTATCCGACTCGATTTCACCTGCAATTTCTTCGCAAAGTTCAAGGATGCTCACCCTTTTGGATTTCACATCACTCTCTGGTTGATCAGCTACCTTTGTTTCGCTTACAGATGGCGGTGAAACCTTGTTTGGCTTTACACTGTTTTTTGTGTTCTGATGCGTTTGTTGCTTTTCCTTAGTTACCGTCTTAGAATTTGGCTTAGATGAATCTGCTTCCTCTTTCTTCGTGTTGCTAGGAATTGGAGATACAGGCCCTGTTCTGTCTTTCTTAACTTCCTCAAGGCTGTCATCAGGACATAATGACGACTCTTTTTTTTTGTGCTGAAGGCTTTTCGAATGATCACTTTTCTTGTCTGCCTTACCCTTCTTCTCTTTCAGAGAGCTGCTCTCTTCTACCTGTGCTTCTTTATCTTCATTTGCATTGTTTGGCTTTGTTTTTGTGGTTTTTTTCTGTTCTGCTTTCTCTCCAGCAGGTTTAAGTACTTTTGTTGAAACACTGTGAGCATGCCTTTTTGCCTGGCTACTCTGTTTAACTTCCAAAGCTTTTTCTTCTTTAACTTCTCTGCTGCGCAGGGATCTTGCTGGTTCTTCTACATGCGTGAGCTGCTGCAGTCTCTGCGACCTCCTCGTAACAGGCTCACTTGGAGCACTTGCACTTTTTGACTTAGGAATTTCTTGCACAGATTTTTTCTGGGATACCTCTTTACTTTTTGTAGATTTAGGCTGCTGTTGGACCTTTTTGTCAGGTACTGCTTTGTTATTCAAGTTGAGTCCTGATGATCTTGTAGTCATACGCATTCCTAGTTCAGGTTCGTTTGTGCTGACACTGAAAGATTCAAATAATTATCTTTCAGTATCCAGAAAGTCAGAATTGTCATAAAAAATCTTAATTCCTACTCACCTGTGCCTTTTTTTTTTTAAATACCATATTCTACATCTTCAATCTTCTAAAAAGAAGAATCGCTTCCTCTAGAACCTTTCTAAAGAGACATCACTTCCACCAGGTTACTCTTTAAATTTTGTGCTTTTCTATGTATTGCAAGACTGAGCTATGAACCCCACAAGAATACTTTCCAACACTTCTAGCAGATTTTAATTGCTGACACTTGTGGCTTTTAAATGAAGTATCAGCTTTATTTTCCCTTCAGAACCTTTTTTGGAGGGAGTCCTGGATTGCAAGACACTAACACGGTTTCAAAGAAACATCATGTAGTAGATATCACGATGATTTAAAGCTGACCTTCCCACTAGTATTATTTAACTATTTTAACAACCTTGAACTCCAATTCATTCTCTTTATATTGTTTCTGCACCAATTCAGTCTAGGAAGATAATGTAGAATAGTTACTTACTGTTTTGTCACTGACCTGTTTGATTTGACAGAGGTTTTGAGTACAGTTTTCTCCTGCACTGCAGACTGATTAGATTTTGATTTATTTGAGACATGTTTGGTATCTGATTCCTCTTTTTCCTTCTTTGTTGATGATGGTCTGCTGTTCTTGTCCAGCTTGGGACGCTTAGCAGAAGGCTCTACTAACGTAGACTTCCTTTTCTGAGCTGCCATTTCTGTAAAACACGATTGATTCAGCTTTTACAGTCTTTGCCAGCTGCTGTTACAACGTCAGTTAACTGAGCCCAAGATTTGCCCGTTTTACAAAACAAGGTAACTGTCAGGCTCTTTTCCTTTTAGAGGCAGGCCACACTAACTACCATCAGGGTGCAAGCCATCAAAGCAATCTCAAATAATATTACCTTTATTTTACTTACAGGTTTTTACAAGAGGCAATCGATGTTTAGGCCAAAGTAACTCATCGAGGTGTGCCAAGGGCATTCCTTACGTATATGCTTATGAACAAGGCGTTTCATGACACCTGTGAAAAATGTAAAACGTTCACATAGCACTTAAATGAAGTAAACACTTTATTAACCTCCTTCTCAAACTCTGAATTCAGCATTCCCACCCTTTTCCATCCCCTCAAACGATGCTTAAAATTTCTTGGATGATCAATTTAAAAATGAAAGCAAAACAGAAAAAAACCCTTCAGCTTTTATTTCCACATCCAGCAATTCTGGGGATTTTGTCACCACACCTTCTGAAAGGTGGCAGATGCGGTACCATTTGAAACATTTCTTGCCCTTTTGCACTTTTCCAGAAAATAGGAAGGTGCTCTTTTCCCATAGCCCACAGAGAAGGGGGCCTCCTGGCAATCCTGTGTCTCACAGCAACAGCAAACAAATTCATCACATTCTACTCAGTTTTGTGGCTGCTGCTACAGAACTTTAAGGACATTAGCAACTGCCTAATACCAATTATGCTACAATTCAGAGACAGAAAGCCTTGAAAGTAGCATTTTTGAGACTGTTAGCCTTGGGCATTAGAGAAAAGGATGTCTCCTGAAACAGTGTTAATGGTGCAGCAGTCAATAAGCACAAGAGTCTAAAGGCTAGCCAAGATTCTCAGTGCAGTCATCCCAGGCTCTGTTAATCATTCCTTTCACACCTGTCTGTCACTTCTGGAGCTTTTAAAGTTCTCCTATTCAAAGATGCCATTTTAAGCGATAATTGCTCAGTAAAGGTATAATCCTATCTCTCCAAAAACAAGTTTACTGGAAGATTCAATGCTCAGAATTCCCCTATCACCTTTGTAGGTCAAAATCAATTCATTCATTTTTGCCAAGGGCAGCCTGACAAAGAAAAACTTAAAGCAAAATTGTGTTAATTTGCAATCTTTGATGCAAAATCTGACAGATTTTAAGGCCAAAGGGGAAGGTCACAACTACCAGCTGTACAACACTGGCAGACATTTTCATTTCAGTGCAACTAGTCAGTATTGACAAACAGGTGCCCTTCTCTAACGATTTGAAAGATTCTTACCTTGAGCTCCCTCTAACAACTGTTTGTCACCCAAGCAGGAAAGAGCTGTGTACTTTTTCCACTCTTTCATACTCAGAATTGTCCTCAACCCCGTTGCCGTTTATGCACTACCTTGTGAAGGCCCCTCTAAACTCACAAGATGAACAACGCTCAAAAGCTTGAACGGACACCAACGCTGTCTTCTGACTCTCTCCTTTAAAGGAGCTGCGTGACCAGCAACTTACACACAAGGTGACATTAAAGAACATACACGGGGAATAGTTCGTTGATAGCAGGAGGGGACTGACTTTACACAGTCTAACAGCGACAGGATGAGGGGGAATAGCGTTAAACTGGAAGAGGGGAGGTTTAGGTTAGATGTTAGGCAGAAATCCTTCACTCAGAGGGCGGCAAGGGGCTGGCACAGCTGTCCAGAGAGTTGTGGGTGCTCCATTCCTGGAGGCATTCGAGGCCTCATGGCGGAGGCAGCAGGTGCTGAAGGACCAAGGCTGTGGGCTTACACGGAGCTCAGCACCTGGGAGCACCATGACACACTGCACACAGCCAGGCTGTCCTGCTCCTGCCAGCCCAACTGTCACCAGCCCCACGCAGGGCACGCTCAAGGAAGGCTGTCGAGACCGACGGAGCGGTAGCAACCCTTCCTCTTCTCACCGGTGCCGCTTCCCACGGCAGTGCCCCTCCCCTCCCACCTGGCTCCCACAGCCGACCCACACCCGGCAGCAGGGCCGGGACCCCGCTTGTCCCCCCGAAGCAGCACCCGAGGGAGTGCCCCGG
>WBMW01004358.1:0-107573 GCA_013396635.1 Penelope pileata | reverse complement strand
GAGGGGCTCAGCGCAGTGCCCGGGATGGTCTGCGATGTGCCGGCTGTGCCTCCTGAGTAACGCCTGTGCCAGAATGCCGAGCTGGGAGGGTCCCTGCACGGCACGCTGCTGGAAGCGATGGTGTTTGTGAGAGAAATCTCAGTAGGACGGTGTCTGGTGAAAGCAGTTTTATTTGCAATTGCAATGGCAGGCATCCTGCAAGCAGGAGCACACTTAGGGAAGCAGTTCCACATCTGTGCCTTACAGCCCAACGGCCGTTTTCCTCCCCTGGTTCCCAGCTGGCAGAGTACCTCAGGTTCACAGCCAGGTACCCCTGGAGCTGTGCAGTGTCCGCTGACCTCTTCAGAACACCGAGTTTGTGCTGTTACCGCCTGTGTGAGTGCGGTGAGGTTCATTCCCTCACCTTTGGTGGCAAGGTGCTGGCTGCTGGAAAAGTCCTGTGCTGCGTTTCACAAATCTGTAGCATGACCGTACATCCATGACTTCTTTTCCGCTCTGCTGTGGTTTCAGCTGGCAGCAGCTGAACACCACGCAGCCTTTCGCTCACTCTCCCTTCTCCCAGCTGGGATGGGGGAGAGAATCAGAAAAAAAAAAATAACAGTAATGATAATCATACAAGAGCTACACAAAGCAGTTGCTCACCACCCACTGACCGATGCCCCACCAGGCCCCGAGCCGCGGTCCCTCCCCAGCCGCCTGCCCTCAGCTGCACAGTTCACACGATGGCAGATGGCACGGAATGTCCCTTTGGCCACTTCGGCCAGCTGCCCTGGTCCTGTCCGCCCCCAGCTCCCTGTGCCCCCTCTCCTTGCTGGCAGGGTGGGAGCAGAAGCAGAGAAACTGCCATGGCCTTGGCTCTGCACAGCCCGGTCCAGCAAGAAGTGTAAACATCAGCACTTCTCAGCTTTGGTTCCTTCTAGAACCAAACCGTATCCTCATACCAGACACTATGAGAAAGGCAACTTTGGTCCCAGCTAGAAACTAAGACACGCTGCCAGAGGTATTTCAGTCCCTATTACTCTGGATTATGGTTTTGTACATCGTCTGACTTTACCTTGTGGATTCATTCTTTCAGGGTGAGATCAGGAGGGCTGAGGATCCGTGTCACCAGCTTTGGTCCAGCCCTCTGGATGCAGCCACCACCAGGGCTGGAGCATTTGGTGTGTTCTGGGAACGTGTCTGCTGGTCTGGCGTCGCTCAAAAGAATCTGGTTGGCACACCCCAAGACGAGGCATGAGCAGTGGGAACAACCCGAGGGGGATGCTTCAAAGGCATGCTCCTCATCCTAACCGGATCACTAACCCTGGGGCACCCAGTGCATACCTGGTGCTCTCCTTTCATGCTGCCCAGCCAGGGCTGACCCGAAGTCGCTCTGACCTGAAATGTGTGTAGTGTGCTCCTTGGGATCGACACCGCTGTGTTCTACTTGCTAACACAGACACCTCTCAGTTTCTTTGGCTACAGATCTGCGTACTGATGTGAATACATCACGCCACCAGCGTGGCTGGAGAGCAGTGTGCTGAGGGCTGGCCTCAGCCAACCAATAAACAACCATGAAAGATGACTTTTTTTTTTTTTTTGCATGGCAATGTGTGACAGGTGTTCTCCCACAGATTTCTGGGTTCTTGTGAGGATTTCTGGTGATGGATTTCTGATCTAACAGAGACTACCCATAAGAGAGACACGAGTAACTTCGTCCTTGCCAGCTACCCGGCATAAACTTTCTGCAAATATTTTGTTAATGTTTGAAATATTTTCAAAAAGGTTATGTTCATTTTTACAATAAACGTTTTAGGCCTCTTTAGTAATCTCTCAAGCATTTCGTTGTTTCTGTAGTTATTACGTATATTGGATTAATGGTTGGAATGCATAATCAAGCTGCTGAATAATATATATGTATTTCAATTCTAGATCAAATTCTGCAGAGACATTTTGCTCTGCCTGTAAATTTTTCCCCTCTTTTCTAACTGAAACGAGGAACCACCTTTCTTGGCAAGCTTTCTTTCTAGACACGCTTCTCTGGAGCACAGTTTGTCCTAGGCAAATGGAAATTTTTTAGCAGCTGCAGGTTTTGAAAGAGCTGGTAGCAGGAAATGTTATGTACGACTCCCGTGTAACAGCTCCTTTTTAATGCGTGGTGTCTGCTGTGTCTCCTGCAGCATCCCGCAGAGTGCTTTCCAGGTGGAAGACACTCTCAGCACTGGGTTGCCTGTAAACTTCCCGGAGGATGGCACAAGCATCTTTTTACGGTACCAACAGCTCTGTAAATTTAAGGCGATGTGTTCACATTCCTCTTTCTTAGGAACATGAAGCAAGCAAAGTGGGATGTTTCTCACACTGCTCCATGACGTAGTAATCTTCACAGCAAATGGCTGTGAAGAAGCAAGCCTCGTCGAGGATTAAATTCCCAAACCTGGAAAAACTGAGGCGGTGGGACAGAACATGAGTGAATTTCCAGCTTTCCACAGAAGGTGGCAGCGTTCTGAAGCTCTGATGTCAGCGTGCAGGGGCGAGCAAACGCCGCTTTCTTTGCTGGAAGAGCAAACTTCTCAGACATCTGCTCTCTGCGGTGACTGCAGGCAGGTGTTAGGGACAGCTTCACTGAGCAGCTGGGGGACCTGGGGAGGAAGGAGAAACTGCATTCATGGGGGTGCAGCATGTTGATGGGACAGGTGTAAACCTGAACCCAAAAGGCTTTTATGCTAATTTAGCTTTATTTACTAATTGTAATACCGCTGGAGTGCCTGCAGCTAACTTTCTGAAAAGGTACTTGCTTCTAGGTTATGCCTTTTCTAATGTTATTTTTCATTTTTTGTTTTATTTTATGCATTTATTTATTTTGACAGGGGCTATAACACCTGGTGAGTGGGCCATCCCAGTGATGGCAGAGGGTGCCCTCAGCTCCAGTGACCCTGTGCAGCAGCTGACTGCCACCAGCAAGGGGAAGCCTCTCCCTCTGTTTTCTCCAAGTTCTTTCCCTGCTCTCAGTGTTGTGCTCCAGCTCCTTGCCTCGTGCCACCCTCCCTCTAGCTCTTTGCCCTGCTAGGCAAGGAAATTTAAGTCGCTGAGCCAGCAAAAAATGAACCCAGTGGAAAAACTGGATCGTGTTCTGCTGTAGCAGGAAGGGCTGAGGGCCATGTGGCTGGAAGCAGGAGGTTAAGAGCAGGCAGGGGAGGAGGAGGAGCTCCTTTGGCTTTTGGCAGGAGGGAGCTGTTGCCTCACCTGAGGTACCTGAGCAGGTTCCTCACCTGGGCAGGGAAGTGGCGGCTGACAGAGGCAGAGGTAGCTGCTGCTGCTGCTTAAACCTGCTCAGCTGTAATTAGCCATTCACCCAGGAATGCCTCACACGGGTCAGCTAAGGCCAAGTGTGAAGCTGATGTAAACTAGTGGCTTTCTAATCACGTGTAGTTCCTCTAATGGACGGGAAGGGCAGCTGAGGCATCACAAGGACCTTACTCCCACCCTTTTAGCAGAGTCATCATGTCCACCTGCCTTTATCCTGGAGGACAGGCTGGATTCATGCATCTCTGGTAGAAAAAAAGATACAGGAAAATTGGATCCCACTGAGGAAAAGGGTTTTTTGCCAATGAAGGACTGCCGGCCATTGTGGCTGCTTCTGTGTTTGGCGGAGTTTTGCTTTTCTTCTGTTGGAGTGGGAATAAATAATAATAAAAAAGCACAGCTGAGCTGTTCTACAGCAGACTGGCTGTGGTTGTTATTTTCCTGGCTGGCAAGAAGCACTGCTAACCTGTCCGGGGGAGGGGATCCAGCACGTGTGTTGGAGGTATGCAGAAAAACCCTAGGGAGATTCTCTTGGGCTTTTTTATACCTCCCTTCTTTCTTCTTTGTTTCCTTGAGCATCACAGGGCTCTTTTTTGACTGGCTGGCATCCTGGGACGAGAATCACACTCAGCACATGACTCCAGCTGAAGAGTGAAGAGTATGTGGCAGCAACTCCATGACTCCTGGGCTGGATGTTGCCTCGTTTTTCACGGGTGATGACAAAGCTGCTCGGGGAATCTGTGGTGTCCTTGCCCCTTAGCACCATGTGCAGGGCTGAAACTCCTCTTCCTGGCAGACCTGAGCCATTCACATCAGCCAGAGGGCTATAGGGGCTGGAGGTAAAGAGGCAGGTCCCCTGTGGGATTTGTGTGTAGGTGATAGGTGGGACAGCTGGGGTTGGGGTCTGACCCGAACACCTGGAGCTTGGCAGGGATTGAGCTAAGATGGCAGGGGGGGCTGTGGTGAAAGTTTGCAGGGGTTTTGTCTGTTGTTGGTTTTGTTTTATATTTCATGGAACCACTGGAATTTGTCCAGTTTTCTCGTACGATGCATTGAAGCATCTTTTTGGGGAAGGATGGGATGGATGGAAGGGTGGCTAGGATGGGGATGGGATGGGGATAGAAAGGACTGTGTATAGCCACATCTGGAGCAAAGGCTGGCAGCTGGCTGGTAGTCTGGGGCAAGGCCAGTGACTGTAAATGTATGTGAGAGGTGCACAGGGCGTCCAAACAACTACAGAAAAAGGGAAGGGGCCTGAAACACTTGGGAACTTCTCCTATTCTCGTAGTGGTCAGCCTAGTTCTCAGAGTGATCACACTACGTGACAGCACGTGGGCATTTGGAGCTTGATACTCAGTGCTGTACTGACAAGATCACGAAGACCTGCCTCGTGTCGCCGGCTCTTGCAGAGTTGTTTACTGTTCTCCATAGCCCATTCTGGTTAAATCTTGTAAGCTGTACTGTTGTGTGTCCTGGTTTCTTAAAAAAACATTAATCCCCCTTCTGTTCAGTGTGAAATGTATGCCATGGGTTAGTTTCTTTGCATCCGCAGAACCATATTTTCTATTTCACAGTTTTTCTAGGTCTATTTGAGAGACTTAATACTTTACACCTTAAAACCTTGGTCTTTGCTTAGGCCCAACATGGTTCCTGGGTGACTGAAGGCCTTGCAGACATAAGCAATACATTGCATCAACCTCAAGAGCAAGTTGAGGAGAGGTGGGTGTTTTGGAGCACGCATGTAATAGGCAGGGGACCGGAGTAGACAGTCTCTGGAGGCTCCTTCCAACTTCAGCTATTACATAACTCTGAAGTAGGAGGAAATGTTTCTTTAAGAGTTGTCTGCACCTTTGTGACTTGGAATTTCATTCTCACTCTCCATTTTTCTGCCAACGTGTGCCTCATTAACAACAGTGTTCTCCCACCTCCAACACCTGTTTCCCTGTTGCTGTTTGGTTACTCAGAACCCATGAAAAGCCAAAGACCTCCCTGTGAAGTCACACTTCTGCATAGAGCTCACATTCTGGACTCATTGTTTTCGCTGAGAAGCTCTGTGTGCAGGGTGTAAAGACATTACACAGCAGAAGTGCTTACAGCACTCCTTACTAGCTCTTGTGTCTCTTGCAAGAACAGATTTAAGAGTCTACATTTTATATTTCAGAAAGTCTGACTGGGAAAGCTTCAAGATAACCACAGTGAAATGTGATCGTTGTCGCTTTGCATGCAGTGCTTTGAGCAACGCGTTTTCCCTAAGAGGATGTAAGCAGAAGCACTCTGCATGGTAGGGGGTGGCAAACACCCTTACAGACATCACAGGCATGAAGAGAAACATCTCATGAGGGTCTGTACGTGGGACTGAGCCGAAATGAAATAAGAGCAAGGAGACAGAAATTCTGCCTTCAGCCATGTTACTTTTATTTAAACGGCAAGGTGTGGTTTTAATAGAAGCGGTTTTATTTTTTATTGATACTTGATGCCGAGTTTTGAACAGTACTGTGCCCGAACAATTTTACAAATACAGCGCTCGATACACGGCTTATTGCTCGTTGTTTTTGTAGGAGCTTCTATCACGGGGATGAATGTAAGAATGAGTAAGGCACCCTACTAACACGCTGATTTCATCGGTTGTAGCAACACACACAAAGTTTTATTTTGCTTCTACAAGTCACTTTCCTCATTAGGGAAGAAGTAAGTTATATTTTATTACCTGCACAAAGCCCGATGCCTTGCCTAGAAAGTCAAATCTTGAAAACACTTTCTAATTTTTAAATTAACCTCCTACCTTATGAAACTAGCTTTCACGTAGCATGTCCTGGTTTCTTCTGTTTCTGAAGACAAAAAGTATTTCTGTTCCTCCCTTGCCTTTGCTGGTACTAGGAAACATGCCTTGCAAGGGCTGCTCACGTACGGCCTGAGGCAGATGACCTGACTTGCTTTTTATCTGGATTTCCTTGTCGTACTGACCCTGCTCAAAACATAAAAATAAAAATGTGAAGGCATCTCGTCTTGTGTCACTGGCCCCAAAACGGTCACTAGCATGAGAGAGGACCTCCACAGAAGCTGATCGGATGGTTTTATTTCGCCGTGCCCTAAATTAGGTCTTCCCAGCAGTTTTCAAAACTGTCCTTTTTCCTCATGGATCCGCTTCAGCGCTGTCTCAGGCAGCCTCACAAGCTCACAAGCCAGCAGGGCAGCAACCCATCTGCAGAGGCTTCAGTGATGGACAACTATTGCTGCTGTGCTGCCAAATGATCCAATAAGCAAACCAGAGACAGAGCCCCACACCAGCTCCCACCTTTCCTGAAACAGCCTGTTACTCATTTTTTAAAATTTCTCTGAAACAAGAGCAGAGACAATGGGTTCAGGTCGATTTTTTTTTCCCCTTTAATTGGAAACAGACTATACCGTAATTTCCTAGTTCTCTAGTGTTTATTCTTTAAAACTGTAATGTTCTGGCTAGGTAGTATAAACACAGCAGACAGTAACTGAATTTACCAGTCCTGTGAGTATGTATTACATATGACAACACTCAGCTATACACAGACATTGAAATGCAAAATGTCCTTTAATTACATAAGTTATTACAGTACTGCTTTAAAGGAATCTTTTTGTTATATGTAAACACTATAAACAAGCTGTTTAAAAAGAAAAACCATGTGAAATGAATATGGCATTGACATGTTTTAAAAAACAACAGCTAGCCCTAAATCTGGACATTCTCAGGGTGAAACAGCAAAAGCAGACCAGTCTAATGCTACAGAACAGCACGCTGCAACTCAGACTTACTTGGAGAGCCAGCGCTTCTCTGTGTTCCTTCCTTTTGTTTTCTTATTTTAAGATTTTCACCTAAGGAATGGGCCAGCTTGTACTATGTTTGGCAGGATAATAAATGCTATGTCGAGTGTTGCCATTCTAATACTAAAAGCCATCTAAATTAACTCTCCTAAATATGCACTGGTTTAAATTAAAATCTTGAGGCGTTACAATCTATTTACTTGATAGTTTTGGTTAAGTGCAATTTGATGTACACAGAACGCTGTTTCATTTAAGGTCATTCTTAGTAAGGCATATTAAAAATAAATACAAAAGTGACACCGTATTATTCAGTTTCTTGCTACAAAATCTTAGGCAAAAAATATTTTTGCATGTAGTAATGGACTTGATCCATTTGCTGGCTTACAGTAGTTAAAATTTGTGCATAAGCTTAACTGCCCTTGTTGGAATGTGCCACTGTGCTACAGCAGCGGTCCAAAGCTACATGCTAAAGATTTTGTTTCCATGCTCAAACACAGCTTGCACAAACTGCTTGAAGACTCTGTCCATGTAAGTGCACTTCCTTGGCCATATTCCTTCCAGAAAACCAATGTGGCCTCCACAGGAAGTCAGAACCAAAGCTACGTTTGCGTTTTGTTTGGCAGCTTCCACCGGTATAGCTGAAGGGGGGAAGAAAAGAGCTTCAGGTATTTATGTTTCTGTGAAATGCTGGCCGCTGAATAATTTCTCTTACACGTTTCTCATACTATACGTGAATAAATACGCACAATATTAACATAAGCTTTAATATACTGCAGGACTTAGAAATACAGCCATGCTAAAAGCCATTTTGGTCTCTTCATCATTAACTCACCTTTCCGTGTGATCCTTCTGGCTGCTGTAAAACTTCCAGAAACCATGGGTTCACGTTTCTTTCAGTCTCACTGATGTACCAGCACTACATTAATGCACATTTGTGATTTGGTATGTACAATGGAGATGAAAGGACAACCAAGCCTGCATTTTTTAACCTTTGTTAAATAATCAATAAAAGAAAAAAACTGAGGAACTAGTATCTTAACTGTGAATCTCGTCCTTTTTTTTAGGAGACTGCAAGCACAAAACTGTTAATGGCATCATCATCTAAAATTAAAGAAGATCCTGGGTTATTGTCGTTATTGTATCTGTTTTTCCATACGCTCACACCTGCATGTTTAGAACACACCATGAAAACACAGCGGGAGGTAGCTGTTGCCCTGAGTTCTTGCCATCACCATCTAAATACACGAGGTAAGCAAAAGGAGAGGACATGGGATAACACTACCACCATGTGAAGTGGTTGACACAGTGGTAGAGCTTTGTGCAGCTGTGGTGTTGGTGCTCTTAATATAAAAAAAATTAGTTATTTTAAGCAATTTCCTCTGAAGGAAGGAATTTATCTACAGCACATTTATCTATGCTAAATGTGCTGTACTCCTGAACAAGCAGAAATCTCAATGCATTTCAGTGAAGGATGCCTTTTAAAGTTCCAGTTTTCAAAGAATAAACTTCATGAAAGGAAAAAAAAAAAAAGACAACACCAAATTTCATACAGATTTTTTGATGATTCAAAATTGACAGAAAAAACAGCAGCAAAAGAATACACCTTTTGTCCAGAGAGAAGGAAGTAACAGGGACTTCACTGTGTTGTCTGAAAAAGGTTACAGTTTCACAAGAAAATAAATCTGATTTTAGGTCCTACGCTGCTAAGTTAAAAATGCCTTGGCAGCACAACAGAAAGCAGTGAGTCATTCACAGGGCTTCTATCGCTGCCTTATTCATTAAAAAACATTTTTGAAGAGAGGCACTTAATCAGGCTCCCTTTAGGGGGTTCAGTTGTCCACATCCCCTTCTGATTGAAGTCTCTCTCCCCCCTGCTTTCTGGAGGTCTGTGTTTCTCTAACCTTTATACATTTCCTACACCAAAAGTGAATAGTTATTGTCCCTGCACATCTCTATCTTCTCTACGCAGGCGTTCCCTCCTTTCATTTGGATGCTGGCAGGCTGATCGCTGCGTGCTTCTGAGGCCGATTTGCCTTCATTTTCATCAACTAGAGGAACAGCGTGTTGCCTCTTCCTTAGCGAAAGGACTGCCAGCCAGAGCAAGTCGCACGAGATCTTGAATGCAGTGACTGTAGCAAACATGTACACCTGAAAACAGGTGTAGCACTGGGTGAGAGCCTCAGAGGCCTGTCCCAGCAAGTGCGTGGCACAACAAAGTTAAAACAAAGTTAAAACACATTGAGATGAAAGCATAGGGCCTGCCAGCCTGCAAGAGGTAACAGCACTCTTCTGTGCTGGGTGAAGTGCCAGCCACACACACAGGTCTTCAGCCACACACACAGGTCTTAATGAACATCATCTTCCCCATCCTGACTGTTCCCTGCTCGGTTTCATGCTCATTCACAGCAGAATTCTGCCACAGATCATCGCTCTTATCGAAAGCTGCAGCACTGCACTGAATATGCAGCCACTTATTTCCACCTGCAGTGAGGATGCTTAGTAGCTGCCAAGTCTGACCTGCTGTAACATCTCTGCTCTTACCTCCCCTGCGGTGCACAGGAAAGCCTGCCCTTGGCACAGGCTCGACACAGTTGGGTCACCATTTGTTCAGTTCCTCCCCAGCAGAGCTTCTTGCTCTGCAGCTTCTCAGGAGAGAACTGAATATTGTGGTGCTCTCCAGTGCCAAAATGCAAATGATGCTTGGCAGCAGCATGGTGCTTTTCTCAAGGCTTTTTCCAGGGACTGTTAGCCATCCACTAGTAAACCCACAGTGCAACGGAGAAAATTCTGCAATGTAAAGTGCAGACAAAATGGATCACGGGACATGATGCCCTCTGGGTTACATGGTGGCATGCGAAAAGATGCCATTATTCATCTTTGTCCAAATCTAATCTTGTACATATGCTTCTACTGACCAAAATCTGTACTGATCTGTGCTGCTGTTTGATCCAGCAGTGCACAGATCTGTTATTTGTGATCACAGAACCACAACGTAAATACATGTGCAGAATTGCTTTGTTCAGAATCCATTCCTTGTAGGTTATTTGCAAAACAATAGAAAAAAACCCAAACACTCGACTGTGGTGTTTATGTAAGAGAATGCAAAATAACACCCAAGAGCTATTACACTAAGCTTGGCTTCAGAGGGACAGGGATGTTCAATAAAAAGTACAGCGGAGCTTCAGGCATACACGTATTTGGCACAGTGGTTCAGGCTTTCAGCTTGGGCACAACACGCACCAGCAGCAGTCAGCTAGACATTAGTATGGTGAAATTTAAGTTGGATGCCTAATATGCTGCTGAAAGTCTCTGAGGAGAAAAATGCCACTTCAGATGAAGAGTTCAATGTGACGCTGATAAGGAATGCCATCATTCCAATCTTCTTAACTCATTTTTGACGCTTACAAAATAAAAGGGCTTGACTTGGTTATACTATGTATTTCCTCAGGCAATGGCTTGTTTCAGTTAGGTATGGTGAGAGAGGTGTCATGCAGTGAAGAAAGCATTTGCTTTCATTAGTTACTGATATGCAAAATGTGAACTGCATTCCAGAATTAAACTACAGAGACATCAGCTGTCAAACTCTACGAACACCAAACATCAACATTAAGGATGGAGTGCAAATGAATTGTTTTTTCCTAATATTGGGTTAAGATCAAAGGATGTCTTTTAACAATATATTAAAAAATAATTGCTGGAAAATACGAAGTGTAGCAAAAGCTATGTGAGAAGTTGTCAGGTAGTAAGTAAGAGGCAAGAGAGACAGCATCTGCACCCTGGAGAGGAAGTCTCACTTCAAATCCAAACTGTACTGACTAAGCAGACTTGGGTCTGCATTCTCCAAACTCCGTAGTAGGAAGAGAGGTGTGGCTGGCTGTATAAGGGATATTTAATCACAAAGGAATTCTGGCACAGCTCTCTCCCTGATGAGTTTCTTAGGGCCGTTTCCCAGATGTCTGTAACTATAGTATCTATAAGAGAAATGGAAGTTAGCTTAAAAGGTGGTATGTGTTCCTGGGAGAGACTAACCACAATGAGGCAAGAAATAACCAGTTCCCAAAGACAGCAGAAGATTGGCTTCTGGTTGAGAAGGAAGTTTGTAGCTTTGAACCCCTTATACATCTGTCACTGGAAACTGCCTCTGGTTGCCGCAGGCTTACATGTGTTCACACGCTCTCAAGTTAGAAAAAAAAGCAGAAAATAGTCCCCCTCCAGAACATCAGCCCTTCATGTATGCTACCACAAAACAGACACCAGAAGTGTCAAGATGAGTGACCTCCATTAACTGATGGCAGCAGCTGCAATTTCTAGGCTATTAATCAGGGTGCCCTCTGTTTCCTGCCAGCACCACTTTTCACACTGAGTGTGCACAGCACCAACTAAAAAGAAGCCAAAGATACAGACACATAACCAAGTCGTGCTATTATTGTAAATCAACGTATGTTCTTGTGGCCTTTCCTAAGGCAAACTAGTCACCACCATGACAATAGTTTACAGCCAACAGTGTAACTCTGTGAATGAGAAATAAATTAATGCCTATTTCCCCAGACATTTTTGTGGAGAAAGGCAAGTTAGGGTCAGAGTTCAAGAGAAGATGGACAGTCATTACCACAGGCTAACATTTCTTGTTTCAGATTCTTCATGGTGCTCTGCCTCACCTTTATGCTGCAAGACACCTAAGGCATTCTTTATTGTTTAGTTCTAACAATAGGTTTGATGCTTAATCTTTCACAAGAGACCATCCCTCTATAGAGTATATCCTGCTATACAGAGGACTCCGCATCTGGATGCAGTACTCCAGGTGAGGTCTCACCAGCGCAGAGCAGAGGGGCAGGATCACCTCCCTTGCCCTGCTGGCCACGCTGCTTTTGATGCAGCCCAGGATTTGGTTGGCTTTCCAGGCTGCAAGGGCACACTGTTGCCTCATGTCCAGCTTACGATTGACCAGTACCCCCAAGTCCTTTTTGGCAGGGCTGTGCTCTATCCTTTCATCCCCCAGCTTGTATTGACAGTGGGAGTTGTCACAGCCCAGGTGCAAGACCTTGCATTTGGATTTGTTGAACCTCATGAGGTTCTCCTGGGCCCACTGCTCGAGCCTGTCTAGGTCTCTCTGGATGGCATCCTGTCCCTCAGGCCTGTCAACTACACCACACAGCTTGGTATCATCTGCAAACTTGGCAAGGGTGCCAGACTGCACATATACAAGTCTCTTCCAGTTACTTCATTCGTCTGTTTGTTGTTCTGTTTACTCACTTGGACTTCGTGACTCATTCTACAATAATCTCACTTGACTTGTGGTGGCAGAAGAAAATTTTCCTGAAATCAATCAGCTGAAAAAACTTCATATTTAAAGGTACCAGGTGTTCACTGATGAAGACTGAGTCCTCAACCAGCTGTTCTTTACAGTGATATTCCTCTACATTAACTTTTGTTCTCTCTCTTTCTTCTCAGACTCTGTAAGCAATACACAGACTGCAGGAACAAGCAGATCTTTTTTGAGACAGCTAGCAACAGAGTTTAAGATTAAAAGCACAATGTTCATAATGATCACGTGGCTGGCTGAAAATAGGAAGAGAAAGGAAAGCAGAATTTTCAGCCTATCAGTTACCAGCTGATATTGCTGCTTCATCCAGTTAGGATTTTATTGATTTCAATGTGTCTCCTTCAAGAAGCTCACCTTCTCTGTATCTCTTCTCTTGCCCTAGATTTTGGTCCATATGTTAATTTATATGTTTTCTTACTTTTTAATTTTCAGGCACAGGGGTTTATGTCAGTAGAATCATAAGCAACAACAGTTGGGGACTTCAAGTCATCTGAAACATAAGCAAGCCCTAGGCATCTTTTGTAGAGACTAGCTTGAAAAATGGTGATGAAGAATATTTGGTTTAACTTCCATTGAACTCTGGATGCCTACAGTCCAGACATCCATACCTGAGCTCCTTGTTACAGGCTGTCCTCATACTTCGTGAATGAAAACAGGCAGTTCTGGGAGGGCAATACATCTGGTATCTTTCTTACAGTGAAATAACTCACATCCTAAATGCACGTATTTCTTTGTTTAGCCTATAGAAACTGTTTATAGAGTCTGCTAAGGGCTAATGACTGCCACCCTGTATGATTCTTCTGCATTCAGTTCTAATCAGGCCCCTCTGCACTCAGCTTTTTCGTATGTGTTTTATACTAAGTAAGCTGCAAGACTGACCTGGAGGTTGTGATCCTATGTGCAAGTAATATTTACATACAACTCAACACAGTTCATTCTCAGACCTGTGTAGTTTGTCTTAAAGGACTGCACAAACAGAAATATTTTTTAAAAAAAACACAAAACTTACCATGACCTGGTGAGAAAACATCATCCACAGAGTTTAGACATAATACTGGAATTCCTACAGACTTCAGCTTGCGACATGGGCTAGCGTCTTCATAGTAATCTTCAATCGTACGGTAGCCAAACATGACTGAAGTGAACTGCTTGTCAAATTCTCTAACAGTTCTAGCCTGAAGTACAGAATTCAAACAGAGAATTACGTCTGCATTTGGAAAACAGCAACAAGCTAAAGCAAAAGTATCAATTCCGCATACCTTCATCACGAGATCCATATCAAATAATTTCTCCAACATTTCTCGATGCCTAAAGAGAAAGAGATAAAAACTGGAGGGCTTGTTTTCTGTTATATAAACAGATGTAGAAGTCCTCTGCTTTACAGATACATTTGTAGAAATAAGTCCCTACAAGATCATGCTTGTTTTTATTTTGTCACATTAAAAATCTGTCTGGAAATCAAGAGCAGAAGAATTGTTCATTCATATGCAGGCGCATCCAGCAACATAGCCAAAACCTGCATGAGTCACGAAAAAGATGCCAAAGTTAAGAGAATTAAATATTTGAAATACAAAATATACACTAATTTAGCAAAGCGAAGGATGAACTAATCATCTCCATGCTTCTGCAAAGCTGGCTTAAATAATTAGTATATATAACTATATGTATACATATGTATTCAACTCAAATTCAGTATGTGCAGATGTCTGAAAAATTAAATCGGTTCATTTCATCCATAAATCTAAAAGTGCATTAGTCTTCTGCTGACCCTCTTGATAAGCAGAGAAATTTAGTCAGATCAGTGACAATTTTTCTTGCAAAGATCCTTTTAATTTCAAAGCCCATAGAAGAATGCACACTGAACAACTGTGTGAAATGTTGTTACAGCATTAACTTTGCCAATATGATTGTACCTGCCGTAGATGTTAGCTAATGTCTTTCTACCTTGCCAAGTAGTTTAGAAGGCAACTCACCTGCTGATAGAGGATTGTAGACAAGTGGTCAAGTAATAGTTGAAAAGAAGCCAGTTTAGTGGCTTCTCCAGAGACTCTACAGATTCAAAAACATTCCAACCCGCAGAGAAAACTGCAGCTGCCATTAAAGGAGTGTCTCTGCCAGTTTTGCCCAGGTAATTTAAAAGAAGCATGCTACAAACAGAAATGAAAAACAGAAACATATATACTATCAAGATGTTTGCTTCAATCTAAAGCAAATATAACAATCAGCCACCTTGTTTGTCTGTTTTTCTGTACAATTTGTTGTCTCAGCCTTACAGTTGTGCCTATTGATTCTAAAAAGTAGTCAGTGTCATCAACACATGACTCATGAAGTTTGCTTTCTCTCTCTACATTCAGAAAGAAGCTGAGTGCATTGTGCGGGATGCAAGTAGGAGTGCATTTAAAAATAAAGAGAGATGTACTAGTCTTATTTATATCATTGAAGGGTATGAAAAGGCCAAGTAAATATACCTTACTCATGGAACAGGTATTCTTGATTGTTAGCAGGTTTTACAATTTTTCAACTCTAAAGTTTTCCTCATCTGGTATATCTGATCAGTCTGCCTGATAAATGCACCCCTGGCACACCTGCCTCGTTACGAAACTCTTTTTGGAGAGCTTTAGCCCACCTCACACATATGAGAGAACAGAACTGTTAACAGAAATTATGTGAAGGATGAAGTGGTAGATAATTAATAAAACTAACAAAATTATAAGCCACATAAATAATATAAATCTTGCCTTTCTGATCAATTGCAACTTACAGTCTGTACTGCTGATGTTTAATTGAGTTCAAAAAAAGGGAGAGTTCCTGAGTACCTGACCCTTCAGATGCTGAAAAACTACATTAGCAAGACGCTAGTAAAAGAAAAATAATAACAGAAAAGCTGTAAGTCTCACTTTACTGCCTTAGACCCAAGGTTTCCAAGAAGCATTTTAATACCAAGTGTTTAACTCAAAACATGACAAGCTCCACAACTTAACGTAGCTTCCTGGATCACAGTACTCCACACCCTGGCTTCATCAGTCCTACTTCAGGAGACAGCAGCCTGTAGCAATGACAGTGTGAACCAGGCTGCCATCACAGAGAATTTATCCCTGAGCACTACCTCCCAAATTACAGGATAACAGTGCAAAAGGGAGATGCAGTTTCCTGCCTGCTCAACAGTTGGTAGGAACCAGCAGGAAGAGAACAACTAACGGAGGTGGGGAATGTGCACCTTCAAACTGTTCAGTTGACTCAACGAGGGAAGTGACCTGCAACACATATTGGAAGTTAGGTAGCATGTGCTCCCTCTCACCTGCAGAAGAGGAGGAACCTATGAGCCACAGGTCTATGTACTCTAAAAAGAAAGTTGAGCCATACAGCAATACAAAATGTTGCAGTAGTAGCACAAACCACTTCTAACAGAATTTACAGAACATACATTGGGGAGAGAAGGTTTAGGAATATTTATGTTAGAAAACAAAGTCCCTTTCCAAAGTAATATATACTAAAGATCTGATGGTCATTTACACTTATACCTTTGTGAAGTGAATGTTTATTTTTCTTCTCGAATGGGCAAATAGGTCCTATATGACTTAACTGGCAATTCAGAAAAAAATTGAAAAAGGATAAATAATGAAAAAATTGTAAGACTAGGACAAATAGATGATTTTCACAACATGCTTCCTGGTGAGACCTCTGTTCCTGCTTAATTTTAAACATGTTAAGTGTTCCACTTAATTTTAAAGCATGGAAACAGTCTCAACATGGACTCCTGACTGCGTTAAAGATATATATATATACTGAAGGTGGAAGAGGGTTGGGTTGCCAGGGAGAAACAGCCATTGCCCAAGCATTCAGGGGATGCAGTATGAAAAACTGAAGTTCAGCTGGAATTGGAATTAGCAAGGAATGTTCAGAACAAGAAGGGCTTCTGTAAGTGCACTGGTACCAAAAGAAAGGCTCAGAACAAACAACATCCACTTCTTACCCCTCAACAGTGAAGCCAATCATATAATCATAGAAGGCAATCAGATCGCTCAAGCGATCTTTGTCCTTGATAAATCCAGTCTCCTTCTTATCCTTTGTGTGACTGGAAATGGCTTCCAGAGGTTTTCCTCAAAGAACGTGGTTAGGCTGACCAAGCTGTATTCCCTCCTGAGCTTACTACTCAACAGAGCACGGGACCTTCTGACAAAATATTTGTAAAAGACCAAGGGCACTTTTTTTTTTCCTGTATCTACTGCTAAAGTCAAGTCTGTTCTCAGGCCTTCCAGGTCACTTTGCCTACCTAGAGGCAGAATATGGGAGACTGAAGTGTTACTTATGGCAGAGGAAGACTGAGTTAGGTCCTGGTTATGCAAACTGGACATGCATGGGATTAAGTTTGGTGTATCAAAGCTCCAGAAGGAGGCAGCCAAGGTCTTTGTGAAATTGCTATCCACTTTTGAAATGTTGGAATTATGAGATATTCCTAATGCCTGGTAAAAAGTACACATCACAGAATCTACAAAAGAGAAAGGAGGAGAAAATAGAGGCTGATCTACCATCAGCTCTTTGGGGACTATCATCTGGAAGCCATTTCCAAGCATGCGAAGGTCAAGAAAGTGATTGGTTACAGCCAAAATATACTTAACAAGGACAAAGGCAGTTGCCTGTAACCAGACTGGAGGGACAGGGTATTGATAGGTGACCTGTAATGTGGTGGAGAACTGGCTTAGGCCACCAGGTTCAGAGGGCTGTGATCAGGAACATCCACTGGAATGGTTCGACCAGTTACTAGTGGTGCTCCTCAGGGGTTAATACTGGGGCCAATACTGCATAACATCTTCATTAACAACTGGACAGTGAGATGGACTGCACCCTTGCTAAGCTTGCAGGACAAATTGTGGGGTGTGGCAGGTGCATTGGAAAACAAAGCTGCAGTTCTGTGGGACCTCAGGAGGCTGTAGAAATGGGCTGGTAGACACCTTGTGAAGTTTAACAAAGGCAAAAGCAAAATCTTGCACCTATGACTGGAGAGGCAGTGGTACTGCTGAAAAAGGTTTGGGCAAGCCGAATGCACATCATCATTGCACCCTTGCAGCAATGAAGAAAACTAACTACATGCTGTGCTATATTAGTACAAGCAAAACAAGCAGCTCTAGGCAAGTGATTATTTCTCTCTACTTGGCACTTAAGAGGTGGTATCTGGAGTAGCGGGCCCAGTTTTGGACTTCCCAGTAAGACTGACACAGACATACTGAAGAGGTTCATATCTCTCTATACTGAATACACTAGCAAAATTCCAACAACACCAATGGAAAAACATTGGCCAGACTTTAAAGGCTTCCAGGTAACTAATTTAATTAATAACTAACATTGCACGAATAAATCTGTATTTATCCCAAAGTTCTTACAAGTCACTAGTAGCTCAATGTCAATATACAGGTTTATTATCTCTCCAGTGTCCATAAAACTCATGAGAAACAAGTCTCAAAACTACCATCATGTCAGCAGCATTTCCAATGGAAGTTCTCTTCTCTGATTTTTAAGAGGCTGTCTGAACATTTCCCCAAGTTTCTAGCAGTGATTTTTCTAGCAACTGTTCTATCACTGTCTGTTCTAGCTATGCTTTTTGGACACAAGCCAAGACACAGCAAGTCTTAACACCACATGCTAAAATCAACCCATACAGTAACAATACTGCTTCTTGCTTCTGAGCAAGACAGAGCAGATACCCACATCTCTTCCAGCACAACCTACCTACGCACTGCAGCACCCAGCCAGAATGAAGATAAATCTTCTCATTTCCAGAGATTGCTAAGAAACATGGCATGTTAGCTCTTGTTCTTATTTTTTATCCCTGTGTTCCAAAGATAGCCTCCGTAGCATCCAAAGATTGTATAGCCCACCTGTTACTCTGTCAATCTGCGTTTCCTGTCTGTCCCTCCTCTCCTCTCCTACTCTTGAATACTGGATACTGGTCACTTCCTGCCTTACTTGACACAGAGCTAAAAGCCTCAAAGATACTAAGCTTCTAAGAGTCCTCTGAACATTCACAAGTACAGACAGACCAAAATTGTTTGCAGTTCAGTAAGTAATGTAAGCACTGCAGAATAATAATTTACGATCATGCAGTAACAGTCTTATTAAGATCACAGATAAGCTGAGAGTTTTGTTACATAATACCTTACCCTCCCATAGAAACACCGGCTGCCATGAAGGGAGCTGAGGGGTGCAAGCTGTGTATGTGATGAATAACTGCCTCTAAATCCTCTGTGTTAGCCGCACAGTAAGTCCTTGGTGTCTGCAAGGAGTCAGAGGGAAAAATGCCATCATAAGCTTTTTTATCATCCTTTAAGGACAAAGCGAACTGTACAGTGGGTCACTTATATAACAAGATAAATTTAACATTGATCCTGGAAGTGTACTAAAGAGCAAATAGAAACCCAAGCATTTTAGGAGGAGGTAGAGGAAGGAGTTATACTTGTTATCATTACAAAGAAAACAGGTGATAAAGATGTGCACTACCTGCAACTATGAAATCACTAGATGAAATCTGAACACAGAGCCACTAGCTAAACTAGATAGAACTAGATAGGCACCAGTACTTTCTAAATATCCTGAGGAAATGAAAACACATCATAAAGGCTGTAGTTTACATTAAAAAAAGTAATAATGACAATTTGACCATCTTCATTCACATTCAAATGTCAAAGAAAATATTACATTTCAAGTTCTGTCAGCTAGCACATGAAAAGTAGCCAATATTTAGAATTCTATACATGATACGAGCAAATAAACAGATATGTAAATTCACCGGTGCAGCTGACCTAATTTACTGCCATTCACTATTAACAACAGCAATTAAACATATAGACTATCCCTTCTCTGACTACCAGCAGCAACTCTTCAGATACTGAACTGGAACGTGGAATGCCTTCCACTGCCATCACTGGGGTTTGGATAACCACTTCCATGCTTACCTGAAGGACAAGCAAAGCTTTCGAGCCTCACCTGCACAGACAGCTACCACAAGCCACAACCTGAAGACTCTCTGGAGCATTGTAATGGAGATAAAAACTTTCAGGTACAATAAGAATCACAGTAATTCTTTTCTAATGGTGCTCTCTAGATTTCTTTTACAGCAGAGAGATTTTAACTGTATAGTTCTTACTAAACACGTTAGTGACCTTGACTTAACTCAAGGTAGTGGCTAGCTTGCCAAAATTCAGGATAAACATTAAAACTAACTGTAAAAGTATTTAATTTTAAGTTAATTAAATTTTGCCTGAAGCAACACTGTATTTTAAGGTGGGGTTTTTTTGTGCCTTTTTTTTTTTTTTTAACATTGCTTTCAGTTAAACAGCCTGGATATTTGTGGACAATTTTAACAAGTTTAATTAGAAGAAGCCAATTATTTAAAGTACATCTAACATGAATGTTAAAAGGTTGAAGTCAAAGATTAAAAAACAAAAAAAAAAGGAGAGAAAAGCTAAATCCGGATAATTAAAACTGAAGATGTTTTCCACTTATGTTGCTTTTCCAATTCTCATCCACATGAATCACTGTGCCCTTCATTACATCCAATTAATTATAAACGGTGTGAATGTGTTTTATTTTAATTAAGTTGTCAAGTTTACAAGGAAAAATAAATTATTTTTGGTAACTAAGGTCTAATGTATTCTAAATGAAAGTATATTGGATTAAAAATTTATAAAACTAGAGAGGGAGGTTGCATTTTAATTTCAGTTAATTCCTGTTCTTCAATATATATACACATACTCTTTGTACAAAAGTATTTTAAGACAACTTCTTAGCTCACATTGGCTGTGGTCATCTAATATTTGGTTATTCCGTTATGATAATTCACAGTAACTTTCAATAAAAAAAACAGTCTTGTTTGTTTAACTGACTCTTTATATAGCTATTATATAGTGTAAATTTACATCCATCTTTAAAGAGCAGAACAAGGATTACTTGCGTGACTAATTTCTGCTGTGCTGCTCAACTATGCTTACGACTCATTAACTAGGGATTTCATATTAAAATGTAGAAACCTCCGTACAGAAAATGCTATAACTTCAGCTGTTTTTCTTCACAGTAAGATCTTATAATGCTCAAATCCGATTACACTAAATTACACACAATGCATCCAAACAAGAGATCTTTTCTGTTAGCGATTCAGAAATTCATCAATAAGGACTTTGTGTGTCACAAAACTGCTTTGTAGATCCATCTCCAAAAGTATGCAGAAAACTACTCTAACATGGCAATATTTGCATTGAAATATTTTATCTGATTATGGGAAAACATTCAGAGCTTTTTAAGTTGGAAACCAGGGGATTAAGAAATGCAAAACAATACTGGACATTATGCACACTCATACCAGCTGCAGAACTCTCAACAAAATGCGTATGAAGAAACAAAGCTTATGCAACAATATTTCTTGCACCCAGCTGCAGAAAATGTTTAGCTTCACCATTTCATCATCTGTGGAATCGCCAGTTATTTCTAGGCGAATGTGACATCTATGTCCCCAACACACAAAAGAAATATTTTGTAGCTAATCTTATAATTGCTGAGAAATATAGAAAAACACATTTAATTTTTAGATATGACGATCCATCTAAGTCTGCTTCATTAATTCAATGAAACACATAATATGGATCAATTTTAATGGCACAACTTTTTAACCATATCAAAATTTAGCTTAAATTTACGTTGCCAGTTGTGCAAGTAATTACCACAGCTCTTATTTGTGTTTAAACAATTTTGTGTTGCCCAGTTGATCTCTGAGTTCTAAAATAAAAGGTGAATATCTGCTTGTTATTGATCTACCAGACGAGTAGCTGCTCTTCTTTGCATTTTCAACAAATGCTGTGAGCTTCTCTCATTTAAATACAGCCTTACAAATAGACACTGATGGTTACATGTATACAGATTACACATGAAAGATGTTTATATTAGAAGTCATCCTTACCAGAAGATCCTCACCAGCAATTCCTCGATTGTTAAAAACCACGCATCTAAAAATTGAGAAAGCAAAGTCAATTATATAGATTCATCTAAAAAAAAAAAAAAACCTTAAACACACCAAAAAACAAACAAACAACAACACAAACAAAACGCATAAGGAAACATGAGCCAGTTCTGAGGGTAAGTTCAGCATATAAATATTTACTGTTCTACAGATCCTAAAGTCTGACAGGTGCAAAATGACCTTTATACCAGAATGGGAGTTCACTGAGGCCAGTGGAACTTCATATGAACTCTGTGATTTGTCAGTCTAGGTCAGATTGCAGGACAAGAACCAGAGGGCTCACGTGAGGACAGTGCAGGGATCTTGCACTGCCTGTGCTCAGGGCTGGCCAGTTACGAGCTATGAGCTCTGCCAGGGCAGCGCTGAGCCTAATGCAGTGCTCTGAAAAAGGAGACCCATGCACAGACATTCTCTGTATTGACACAGTTTTATGAAATAGCAAGAAATGAGCCAAATCAAAATTACAGCAGCTGCAGCTAAGATGCACAAGATGTACAAGATCTTGGGGACAAGATTTTTTTTTTTGTCCTGCACAGCAGAAGTCTCTGTTTTCTCTGTGTTGGTGGGAGTTGCTGAATTTTCCAGCAGTTACATATTACCTTGATTTAAGAAGATATGCTTTCTTAATAAATCTTACTTTTCTACTGCTCTTCTACCATGTCACTTTAATAACTTTGTTCAATAAAATATACATATATAGATGGATTAAAGGCATGAAAAATGACTTATTTTGCTATTTTTCAAGTGCCGCTGTTTAAAAACAAAAACCTAAAGCTCCCCTTTTTAATGTTTTATTTTCCTTTGTCAGGTGATTAAATGCAGATTTTTCTTTCAGGAATATTTAAAAAATTAGTTCTAAGAAGTTGATTTGGGGTCTTTCTTCCTCTAGTATTGTTGACAGGTAGGTTTTAAAGCCATTATAAAGTAGTTTGAACAGCTGAAGTGCTGCTTTACGTTCATAATGTAGTAAAGCAGTTACCCAGATGTCCAAACAGAGAACGAATAGCCAGAAGTAAGCTTAAGCACTCATACACATATATATACTTGAAGAACTTCCTATTGTCAATACCAGAAGCCAATCTGCAATTATAAAACACAATATTTCAAACAGTGACTCTGGAACAATGGCAATGTATTTTAAGGCACGGCAGCAGGAATATGATTACATAAAGCAATTTACTCATTGACTAATCCATTTACTATGCCCAATTCTGACCGGAAGCCTTAATAACAAAACCAAATGAAGCAGTGGCAATCAAGAGGTGACAAACCTCTTCCTGAACCACCACCAGCAAGAGCAGGCTGGCTCCCCTTTCTGCACGCAGGAATTTGAGGCGACTGAATCAGGCAGTTCTGGCATTCGGGAGCTGACCTCCTCCAAGGCCTGCTGCCAGCAACCCGTCCACACAAGTCTTTGTGGAGCTGAACACAAACCCCTTCTCAAGAAACGCCTTCTCAAGGTACACAAGTGCTGACGTTATGGCTGAGGACCCAGCAGCAAAGACCTACGCAGACAGAGCTTGCGTTTCTGGAGCATGTCTGTAGATACTAAAATAGACCTTTGGACTTTACTGCTGGTTACATAATTTGGTGATTATTATTATTAGTACTAATACTTTCTTACATAAACTAATTTATCTAGATCTCATCTGCTTTAGGAAGATGCCTTATATGTCTATGTGCATAGATTTGACCTCACAGGCAAAACACAAACAACAAAATACAACAGCACCTATATCCCAGTGTTTCACTTTGATGGATCATATGAAGAATGTAGGATTCCTTGCTCGTTCCTGTCAGGCCAGGCAATAGCAGGACAGTCGGTCTTGTGCTGGCATCCGGATAATATAAGCTGTCATTATTATCAAACCAATCCAACGAAATCTGTCCTCCATCTGCTGTTCTAATGAGCTCACTGAAAGGCACATTTCAAGACAACACTGATTAGATTTAAAAATATGTGCATACTAGTAAGAGCGCTTAAACTGCAAAAATTACCAGGTATGAAATCTGCATCTTTAATCACGATTTAATACTAGAAGTACCGCCTGCGTATGTTTGCAGATTGACCATTCCCAAAGACTCGCACCTCCAGCTGACACAAGTTAGCAGTCAGTTCATGGCACAGTTCCAGCTTACAGTAAATGAAGAGCTGGCCTTTCCTCACTTGCTGCTGATGTCCTGGAAGCTGGTAACTAACGTGACTTTTGGCACTGCCTCCTATTTTATGTGGCCTTGTGTACCACAGTTTTCCTTTGAGTGGCCTGAGAACCACTTGATAGTGCTTTGGGCAGTGTTAAACATCTATCATGTGGGGTTTTTAACTCTACCCAAAGAAGAAGCATGTGTAATGGATGGCACTTTGCTGTGTTTTTAACGTGTGGAACACAGACAGGTACTGCTACATATTCACAGCATCAGTAAAGCCAGAATTTCACTCTGTATCTCCACCAGCTTTGTTAGCATGAACTCTTAAACATATATCTTAAGAATGCAACGAATGTAATACTATCCCAAGAACCTAAGCATGTATTAAACGATGAGAAGGAAGTTTCCATTTTAGTTTTTTTTATAGAAACATACAGCATCTTCCTTTTTATCTGGCAATGAACACATTGTATGAGAGTTCATGCAGGAACTACCAAAAGTTGAATCTACTTTGCATTTGATTTTTCACTTGAAAATACAGTTTCAACAGAACCTACTACAGATTTTAAAGCTCATCAGCCTTGCTGGATTCACAAGGTCAGCTTTGCCCTTTTTCAGTAACCGGCAGTAGATGCAATGCTAGTGTGTACTGCCAGCACAATCTCAAATGGTGCAAATTAAGCATTGCCCCATGGAACTACATTTCTTTCCTCACAAACCTTGAAATAAAGAGTACACAAGTAGTGCTACAAAAAGTAGACACGGCCATACCACTGAAGTGTTTCCTAGCTACTAAAACTAAGGGAAGCTGCTAAATGCTAAATCTATTCTACCATGCAAACAGAGCTGAAACAACTTGTGCTGCGTCCAGGTTCCGGAGCATAAAAGTATTTCTCCTTAGCTCTTGTGCCAAATGCCTCACTTGCCAGACTTAGTCTCACTTCTGTGTGAGAGAGATCAGCTGAGGACAAACAATACATGTAATTTCTTTCCTCTTCCAATTTAGGCATTAAAGAACACAAGATAATCCTGACAGGTAAAATTTACTCTGAAAATCCCAGAAGTTTTATATATTCAAAACTGGGCTGAAAGCGGCCATGCTATGGTTAAGGTTGGACTTGGAGGTTGAATGGACAGAGAGTGATAGCATGACCCTTGCAAAATGATAGCATGCAATCATGAGAATATTTGGCACATCAGATGACTGTGCTGCCATCCAGAGGGACCTCAACAGGCTGGAGAAATGGGCTCACAGGAACTGCATGCAGTTCAGCAAAGGGATGTGCCAAGTCTTGTACCAGGGGAGAAACAACCCGAGGCACAAGGACATGCTGGGGGCTGCCCAGCTGGAAAGCAGCTCTGCAAAAAAGGACCTGGGAGTCCTGGTGGACACCAAGGTCAACATGAGCCAGTAGTGTGCCATCACAGCAAAGAAGGTGACAGTATCCCGGGCTGCATTAGGCAAAGTATCACCAGCAGCTCAACAGAGGTTATCTTTCCCTTCTCAGCAATCATGAGGCCACACCTGGAGTGCTGCGTCCAGTTCTGGGCTCCCCAGCACAAGGGAGACATGGACATACTGGAGAGATTCCAAGAGAGGGCCACCAAGATGCTAATGGGCCTACAGCATCTTTCCTGTGAGGAGAGGCTGAGAAAGCTGGGGCTGTTCAGCCTAGAGAAGAGGAGGCTCAGGGGGATCTCATCAATGTCCGTGAATACCTGAAGGGAGGGAGAAAGAGGACAGAGCCAGGCTCTTTTGAGTGGTGCCCACTGCCAGGACAAGAGGCAATTGGCACAAACTGGAGCACAGGATGCTCCCTCTGACCATCAGGAAGCACTTCTGTGCTGCGAGGGTGACAGAGCACTAGCGCAGGTTGTCCAGAGTTTGTGGGGTCTCCCTGAAGATCTCCTCCTCGGAGATCTTCAAAAGCCTGGGCAACCTCTGGGTGGGTTTGATCACATGACCTCCTGAGGTCCCTTCCAACCTCATCCATTCTGTGAACATATAATCACATCAGTTCCTATATTGACACCAGTATTTCAGTGCTCCAAAACTCCCCAAGCTATAATAGGGCCATAAGGGTTCCTGACCTACTGCATGCTGAGTCCAGGACAGAAATGGTTCCAAGCCCAGCACAGAGTTGTAAAGACGGGCCTAAAGGAAATACATGGAAATACTCAAGCACAAGCTTGAGCAATGATGGCAGCTGTGACACAGAGTAAGGTAACCACAGGTTACGCAATCAGCCACTTCCCAGAAGAAAGGCACTTACTTTCTGTACTGTACTTGGGGTCTAGAGGTGATAAATGGACGCAGGAGCGTCTGCACCCGACCTTCCCAGCACCAAATCGTGGGATAGTAAGTTTCTGTCACAACAGGGCAATATTCCTCGAGAAAGCGGCAGAAACGTTCGTTGCTGGCCACCAGCTGGGGTTTCTAGGAAGAGAGACTGCAGTCAGGCATGGGCATTCATGGGGAAAATAAATAAATAAGTAAAAAAATCAACAAAAGCCTGCTTAAATCCCAGAAGACTGATTTCTTTAATATAGTAACGTACAGTGCTTTTTCCTTTCATAGCGAAGAGACGAGTAAACAAAAAACAAATGAAATGCCAAAATGGACAACTGAAAAATGAAAATCACTGAGCACGGTGGATTCCTTACCTATTTCTGATAATACATGATTCCAGCTCTACTTCCACCAGCATCAGACCTTTCTCTGAAGAACCAAAACCGCAGAGTACACAGCAAGTGAGGAAGACTTCACTGCACCAGTTTTATGGCAGGACCAGGGTACCTGGGCTGTGCAGCTGCAGTTCCTAGTTCAACCTGGTAGGACACTGCCTCTCTCACCTCACAGCACAGCACAGCCCGCACAGGTACTCACCTCCAGTAACGCTCTGCATACCGATATTTTTCTCGCAGCTTCGGCTGTATACCAATTAATGCGGAAATCATCATACTCGTATTTTAGCAGCCGTATTTCTTGAACTTCCCTTTTACCCGAGCTCTCCAGCACGCAGGTGTGAGCAGGACAGCAATGGAGGGTTTCAAGAAAACCCCTACACGCACACAGCAGCAGCAGCGTGACCTCCTGACCCTGCCTCTCCCTCCCCTGACAAAAATAAAGCGTCCTTCTTTTGATGAAGGAGGAGGTTACATTCTCAGCAGCTCTATGGATGCTCCTCGCGACCTGCGAGCCCCTAAACAGCCACAAATCCTTGCAGATGTGTATTTGCGGCCGATTAAGCACTCAGTGGGGCACTCGCTACTGCTCCACGGGGCCACTTTCGATTCGACCGGGCTCACCATGCCCAAACGATGTGTGAACACTTACTTTCTCTGTGCAACCACTCCTGACCAGCTGTACAGAAGTGCCAGAGCCCGGTGGCAGCAGCAAGCCCGGCAGTGCTGAAAGCAGCCCAGAGGGCAGACCCAAGGGCAGCAAGGTGCCTCCTGCCCTGCCCTGCTCCCAAGCAGGGCACGTTTATCACAGAGGGTCCCTCAGCTCCCTTGGCGTCACTGCCTCCCTGCACTGCACCTGCCCTCGGGCTAAGCCCCCTCCCGTCGCCCCGCGCCCCCGGGCAAGGCCCTTCAGCCGTCCGGCTCCCCCCAGCCCCGGGGAGGCGGTGGGGGTCCCGGTGCCGCCCGGGGAGAGCAGCGCGCAATGCCCGGCCGCTTCCCGCGGCGCAACGGCCCGGCGCGGCGGCTGACCCCGCTCACCTTGGCGATGCTGCTGAGGTAGTAGCAGGCGTAGGCGACGCCGAAGCCCAGCACCAGGGACAAGCCCACGCCGGAGCCGAAGAGCCCCACGNCCCGGCCCCGCGCTGCCCCCGCAGCTGGAACGTCCCGGGTCCGGGGGGAGAGGAGCCGAGCCGTAAGGAGCAGCTGGGGCGTGTGTGTGGAAACCCAGCGGCTGCCGGAGAGGCAGCACTGCCCCTGCCCGCACGCGGTGGTTTGTACAGGAGGAGAGTCCTCGAGCGTCCAGGAGGAAGAGGGGACTTCAGGTGCAGCGTTGGTTCATCAGCAATCCCGGCAATAAATATTTTATCTGAGACTGAAGCGTGTGGCAGCTTTTCCACTTCTCCCTTGTGCTGCCGGACGTTAGGGAAGATCAGAGGGGATCAGCACTGAATTGCACCTGGAATTTCAGCCTGCTCCCCTCTCAGCAGCACAGATTGCTGCATGGAGGCCCTCGCGTGCTTGCTCACTCCAACACTTCCCTGTTCAGCTAAAGCNCACCGCAGCTCGGCGCGGAGGAGGAGCCGCCCCGCTCCCACCCGCTGCCCGCCGGCTGCGCACGGCGCCGGGCACCACTCTGCGTTACAGCGNCAGGAGGAAGAGGGCACTTCAGGTGCAGCGTTGGTTCATCAGCAATCCCGGAAATAAATATTTTATCTGAGACTGAAGCGTGTGGCAGCTTTTCCACTTCTCCCTTGTGCTGCCGGACGTTAGGGAAGATCAGAGGGGATCAGCACTGAATTGCACCTGGAATTTCAGCCTGCTCCCCTCTCAGCAGCACAGATTGCTGCATGGAGGCCCTCGCGTGCTTGCTCACTCCAACACTTCCCTGTTCAGCTAAAGCAGCCCGTGTCTGCATTTTTCCTTGGCAAACTCATAGGAGTGCAGCTGATACAAAGGTCCCAGAGCTGAGCGTCTGCTGTCGGAGATGCACGCACACGGCATGGGACACAGCAGTACTTTCCTGCTCCTTGTTTTGTGCCTCAGCTCTACAAACTGCTGGGGAAAGGCAGAGACTTTGCTTATTGAGACTCTTCCCTACAAGGAAAATGCAGTCCTTGGCTTTCACTGCTTACCTTATCTGTGCTGTCCTGCTGTCCCCAGATTTTAAAATCTGAATTGGGGAACCTGTAACAAAACAAAAACAAACAGGAAAAGGCATGTAACAGCTGAAAATGAGGTGTGGCCTGTTTTATCCTTACTCATCCTTGCTTCTCCTTACTCAGACAGATCTTATCAGAGAGGTGCTGCTCCGACAGAATTTGAAGGCACTTCTGGGCCCCACCTGTTCACCATGAAATGGTGGGGGCAGGCTCCTTGCTCTCTTGGGTATTGGGCCACAGAGCTTAACTTAGCGCAATACTGAAAGACTTTCCTTGATGTAAAGTGCTACCAGGCTCCTACCAATTGGTCAAACCTGCTCCTGTGGTGCAGCAGCAGTGGATTCCAGCCCTGGTTTGACAACTCTCATAAAAACCCATTGCAACACTGAAAGATGTTGGAAATTCTTGTTTCTGATTGCAGCACTAATCGGGATATGGTATTTGGAAAATGCCAGTATGTTTTACCATTCAGTCTGGCACGCAGAAATCTGTTACTTTTCTGCATTTTCTTTCCATGTAAAAGCAGTTTGTACAATTCAAGGATTTTTCGCTGAAGAATGATACAAGTATGCAAAATAATTTATATTGTATTAACAAAGGTAAACTAATAAGTATGTATTGCCATGCTCTGAAGAAATTTAAAATGCCTATTCCTATCCAGTCAGCTGCCTGAAGTTTCCAGAGATATGAGGGTAGAGCTACTGCAGCAGTCAAAGGGGGTATGGGAAGTAGTAAGCAGAAGGTAGGAAGGATCTGGGCTTTGCTTGTTTGCTCTGAAGCTGTTACAGAAAAAGGAAACTAACTGTGTGGAAAACCACTCGTCATCAACATTGCACTTTGCTCTGTGTGTGGAGAATAGCCATACATGGGTCCTGCCTGACTTGGAATGTGCTCTACGCCCCAGATAAGACATCTATCATGAAGAAACACCGGTGTGAGCAGCTGGGCTCGAGAGCTTCACTCTGAAAACATGTTGACTTCGTCAACAAAGTGAGTTTAGGAACCTTTGGAGACAGTCATTTGGCTGAACCCAGGGCTAAATGATGGATGCATAGGGATCTGCTACTTCTGAAGAAGGAAAGTGTTTTTTGCTTGCAGCAGACTGTCCTCCCACATTCAAGTCCTAGACCTATTAAGTGGAAGAACCCTTGAGTCAACTAAAAACTAAAGAAAAGAAAAATCCCAAATGGTTGAGAAAGAAGAGAACGCAGCATGTGTCCATGGAAGGCTTACAAATGCACACACACACATGTGACTGAAAAGCAGAAGGCATGGGTGTTGGTGGTTAAGGAAACCTCTCTGGGGAATACAAAACCAGCAGTTTACTGGCTAGGTCAACAGCCCAGAGAGATTGCATTCATGAGACCTGATCCAGACTTGTGCAAAGGTTGATGAGGTTTATCTGGTCTTTGACCATTGCCCTATCTATGTGGCTTACTCACAGGCGTATTAAGAACATCAGGCATATCTGACGGAGCACAGGCAAACTGAAACAAAGGCATGTACTGAGAAGGGCATAGGCTTAGGGTTAGGGTGTCAGCATGTTGCTACAGCATCAATAACAGCAATGGTAATAACTGTCTTCTTTGTAAGCACTCCCTGTCAGATCCTCCAATTCCAGTGTTTTAAGTTTTTAAAAAGCTATCTTCTGACCTACATGAAATTTTGCAGAGCTGAAAAAGAAAATATTATATTTGGCTCATACTGCAACCACTTTCAGGTAATTCAGTGATTGCAAGTGGTGTGTGAGAAAACAAGGCGATCGATACAGCGTTTTGAAGCCTTACCCTGTTTTTTTCAAAGGACCGGAGTCTGCATTCCGAGAGATGCTTGCTGTTTGCATTATGCTCTCCAGTGCTTACTAATGTGATTGGATCAAACCAGCTGTAATGGATTATAAAGATTAGACGGAAGGGAAAGGGCATGGAGTTGTTCTTTCACATTGTATCCCAATTTGTTCTCTTTAAGCAATAGTTAATAATTTACAGAAGAAATTGGTGAGTCACAGCTTGGTTTTTGTTTTATTTATTTTTGTATTTATCTGGTAAGAGGGGTGGCTCTGTGATCGTTTGGAGTTGGAGGGAGGGGTTACATCCTTCCTTACAATTGCAGGCTGGTTCCAGTGCAGTTCTCTGTAGCTTCACTCTTGGAACTGATTCCACTAGGCAGTGCAGCACCTCTGAGGAGAGGACAAGTGATACTTAACCTCAGAGTTTTAAATTTGAGGTTTTGTTTGTTTCTGTTTTTTAACCTTTGTTTAGCTTTACCCTTCATCAGGCAAAATGGGAAGATATCTTTGTGTCAGCCTGACCTGTTGTGGGAATACATAAAAAGCTCAATGTCTATATATGAAATGTCTGAAAAGTTTTGTATCAATGCAGGGAAGGTGGCACTCACTGTTGCTGATATTTATTATCAGCAGGGGAATGGAAGAAGAAAAATGTGTTTGTAAAGTTCAAGTCAGCATTTCTCAGGCCTTCTCCGTGCATGTCACTAGTTTTTCTTTCCTTAAAGTGTCAATCAAGTAGGAAATGATAAAGTCCACATAACTGTTCTATGTTGGAGGCACTTCAGCTTTTGAAGGAAAGAGCCAGGCTGTCTATATGTTTGTATTCTTGTTGTTCATTTAATAAATAAATAGATGATTGTAGGCTTAGGAATAGCTGTTTCTGTTGGCCCCTTTCCTGAGCTCTGCTACTTAGGCTGTTATCTCCACTTTCTTATGCTTCCAGATCTTTTTCTGCCATGCTGCTTCTCTTCAGTCCCTGAAGGGAATATTCTTCAGCTCTTTCCAGCCACAAAGTTGGAAGGAACATAGGATTCAAAAGGAATGCTATGTTTTGTCAGCTTTCTGTTAACTGCAGTTCCTTCAGTTAAAAGGTGAGAATTTCAGTTCAACAGTTCAGCAAGATATAGCTGGTATTCTGAGCATAAATGCGGCTGCGTAACTTAGCATTGTTTCATTCTCTGTTTAGGTGGTTGAAGATACCATCAACAGCTGTTGCAACATGAAGGCTACCCAACACTCTTCTCCCTTGGAAGGCCTCTTGTGGGATTTAGCCTACGTGAAACCAATTCTCTGCATTTGAATACTGCTGACAAACAGCTGGGCACAGGTTTGTGGTTAATAGAGGATCAGACAAATTTGACTCATCATCATTTAAATAGTATTGATGAAACTTTGTGTGATGTAAAACACTCGCAGAAAAGTTAAAATTCTGTGAGATGTAGCTGTAATTCTCATAGATGTGAGTTAAAATTGATTGTTTTGTTCAGAAACCACTGATGGCAATCCATAGCATGCTGAAAACTGAGAATATGAGATAGTGTAAAATAAATTGAATTCAGTATAAAACGAGAAAACACTTTGAGGACATTTTCTTAGCATTTTTAATGAAAAAATTAATTTGGTTATCAGAAGCTGCTATAGAACTTGAGAATTTTCCTAAGAGTGCAGTAGAGTTCAGTGTTGAATCTAGGTTAAATTTCCTCTTGGCTCCAAGGAATCTTTTCTGTAGCTTAAGGTGAAACACTTTCATTTTTGTTTACCTATTTTAATTCCTTTATAAACACTTCAAAATTGATAAGAGCTTGCATCTTTTATTTCAAATACAAAATCAAAGCATTTTAGAATGCTTTATGGTAACGTAAAAAACTGCCATATACATTTGGTAACTCTTGTTCTGCTCATGTCTATAGTATGGCTCCAGCTGAATTCATTAGACTCAGAAACATGTCCAGCAACTCTTTTTCCTTTAGACAATTTCTTAGATTTTTCTTCAGCATGATCGTAGTTATTTATTAGCAGTAGACACAATGTTAAATGAGGTCTACGTTAAAAATACTTTGTATAAAACATGTAGTCTTGCTTAGCAACAGACAACTTCTTGTATTTTTGAAAATTTCTAGCAGTATTTTAATTAAACAGATTTCAGCAGATCCAACAGCGTGTACTGGAACTCTTATTAGAATTTAGGATTACATTAAGTCGTGACTGTGACTTTTCTTACGATAAATCATAGTGTTTAGATCCTGCTTGAGTTCTCAATGTTTGATATTGCTTTAGCAGATTGTTAGAATTAAACCCAGATATTATTCAGTGTTTATGTCATCCTTCAGGCATTAGATAGTGCATATTGAGAGCCTTCATAATAAAAGAAGGACCTGAACTGTTTGACTAAGAACATGATTAGTTCAATTGGTCTTAACAAGAATTACCCATGAAGACAATTTATTTGGCTGTCAATCTAAAAATAGGACACAATCACAGAATGGTTGAGGTTGGAAGAGACCTCTGGGTCCATCTAGTCCAATCCATGCTCAAGAATTGACATGCAGAGCAGGATGCCCAGGACCACATCCAGGTGGCTTCTGAAGATCTCCAAGAAGAGACTCCACAACCTCTCTGGGCAACCTGTGGCAGTGCCAGACTCTTGTGTTCCAGTTTTGCCCGTTGCCTCTTGTCCTGGCACTGGGCACAGCTGAGAAGAGCCTGGCTCCATCCTCTCTGCACCCTCCCTTCAGGTATTTATGGACACCGATGAGGTCTCTCTGAGCTTCCTCTTGTCCAGGCTGAACAGTCCCGGATCTCCCAGCTCTTCATAAGAGAGCTCTTCATAGAAAAGGATTCCAGACTTTTTATCATTTTTGTGGCTCTTTGATGTACTCTCTCCAATGTGCCCATATCTCTCTTTTACTGGGTAGCTCAGAACTGGATGCAGTACACCAGGTGTGGCCTCACCAATGCTGAGTAGAATGGAGAGATTTCCTGGATTTCCTCTCTTACGTAACCTGCTGGCAATACTTTGCCAAATGCAGCCCAGGATACCATCAGCGTTCTTTGTTGCAGAGGCACGTTGCTGGCTCATGTTCAACTTGGTGTTTGCCAGGATCTCCAGGTGTCCTTTTTCTGCCAGGTTGCTTTCCAGCTGGGTGGCCTGCAAGTGGGGGCTAAAGGTCTGGAAATGTCAGATACATATGTTCTTTAATCCTCTAAGGTAGACTGAAGTAGGAGAATCTGTAACAAACAGAAGTACATACTCCTTTGTACTATGTACTCCTTTTCAGGTCTGCTGTTTTCACACAAGAGTTCGGCCTGGTAAAACTTAAAACCTTAATTGAAGGAGAATATTCTGGGATAATCCTTTCAGAGAAAGATACTTTTCTTTATCCTAAAATGTTGTGGTTTTGTTTTGTTCTGTTTTTTGTTTTGTTTTCCAGAATGGTGAGGTCTTACCCGGATACAGAGACATTTCACTCTTTCTAGCAGATCTCCAAGGAGTTAGTTTATTTTCACAGCAGGAGAATGAAGTGATTTATTTATAATCTCTGCTCAGTTGTTTTTCATAGAAGAGAGTAGCAGATAGATCTTGTTAGGGAAAGAGCAGTGGCATTGACATTTTCAGGTAATATACGTGTTGTAATTAACACTTTCAGAGAGATGCCAGTAGCATAATTAAAAAAGAAATTGAACCCGCTGAACTCCTTTGTCTGTTGTATGACAGCTTGCTCACTGTCTGCCATTAAAAATACTTTAATCTGCAGAAGCTAGGAAAAAATCCAATGTCAAGTACTTATGCCATTTCTGAAAACTGGGGAAGAAATTATGTGGAGTTATGGATAACGAATCTGAGAAGTAAAACTGGAAATGCAGTGCAACAGTAAACAGGGTAGGTGCATTAACGAGAGATGACACACAGCCACGTGATGGCAGCAGAGGCTGAGGAATTAGTGCCTTTTTTCTACAATGAACTAGACAAACAAGATATGGCCTAAAGTTCATAACTTGTTCTTCAGATTCTAGAATATATGCATTAGATGATACAGATCTGGACAATTTTTTTTTTCACTTAAAAATATGTGGTGTGTTCGTCAGACCAGAAGTTTCTGGTTTCTGTGGAAGATAACTATATACTTCCTTTTTTTTTTTTTGTTTTGTTTTAATGACATTTGGGGCAAAAATTTTCAGTTAAACAGGCTTTCACCTAGGCTGCAAATATTTCCATCTATCTTCCTCAGTCAAGTGAGTTCCACCCAGGGGAAATATCAACAAAATCAAGGCAGTTGCTTGCTTTTTCCTAGTGCCTTTTCCTAATCCTTTTTTTTTTTTGTCTTTTTTCTTCCCCCACAGGAAAAAGCTGCATTATAAAATACCTTTTTGAGGAAAGTAGAGAATTAAAATCTAGAATGGCTTTGATTTTCTACTCTGAGTAGGCAGATTTTTTGGACTCAGGTATAAATTTATACGTTCTACCTTTGTATTTTAAAAAGCTACAATCTGCTCTTTGTATGTAATCTCATCAGCTCCTAGGGAATTATTTCTATATCCTCCATATGACAAATTCTGAGAACTCAGAATTAATGGGAAGATTGTAAACAAAACCTCAAAACTGCTGGAGTTAATAGTCTTTCCAAGAAGCAGGGATTGTTTTCTTCTAAATCTCATAAAAGCAGACTTTTCACATGGGATTCTCTCCCAGAATAGGCATAGTCCCCTTTCTGTGTTGCATATTCCACATCCTACGTTGCAAGTTCAGCTTTAGTCAAACAGGACAGTCCAGAACAGCTTTGATCAAAGTCTGTCTTCAATACATGGAAATACTTATATTAGGATTCTCTGACATAGCATGACATTTTGCAGAACTGCAAGGTAACTGGGCAGAGTTCAGGCAAGCAGCTCTCTTTGATGAGCAGGGGCATAGGCTGGATGACCACCAAAGTCCTATTTCCTGTGACTGTGAGGGTTGTCTTACCCTCTGTGAGGATAACAGCTGCTCTGTCAAAAAGCGCATATGCTCTCCAACAATAACAAGGAGTTTAAATGGATGTCATTAGGTTATGCACAGCGCTGAATTCCGCATAAACCAGAGGTCTTTTCACTTGTTGGATTGCTCTAAAATGGCAGGAAGTAGTGGGAAAGACCATAACCACCAGCTGGAAGATGGCATGACTCAACAATATACGTAATTTTGGGTAGCCAGAAGGGAACTGGTTCTGGGTCTTTTCATGTGCATTGAGATTCTTGCACTGAATGCATATTAATGAGTCTGTAATTACAGTCGAGTGTGCCTAAAGCAGTGTGGACTCCCTCCCTCCAGCCTGTGATCCAGCTGCTCTGTCATGGTTACTGGAGGTGTTCGAAGTGAGCTCTACCTCACCAGGCAGGCAGCAGTGGTTAATTACAGCAGCACTGTCCTGGTAAGTAAAGCCTTTGGCAGGTGAGCTTTGGTTGCTTCTGCCCTGCTGGTCTTGTCTTACTGGGACGGCAGAAAAAAGGAGTATGTCCCACGTCTCCGCTGGTGCTAGGCATGAGCAGGGTTATGTGTTGGTATGATTTCTAGATTGTAAACCCAAAAAGCAAATTAAAAAGCCTGCTAACTCCAGTAGCGAGGTTCTAGATGGCACTTTCTCTTAGCAATCAGGGAAGCACTTGACCAGCCTAGTTCCAGCTATTACCTGTGTTCTCATACGTCTAAACCACCTCCAAGCGAAGCCAGGCATCTTTACAGATTATGTTTTTTTTCCAAGTAAATCCTCTAGTAGAAAAAGTGGATGAGTAGAAGGAGAGGCAGGGAATATGGGGACAGAGGAGCAAGAGTGGTCAGGAGAAGGATTATCAGAAGAGAATAAGCTCCGGGATAACATCTGCACATGTGCATTGCTGCTGAACTGCAGCAGCAGCCTCTCTTAAGGTCCATAATATAGGAGATACTCTTGGAAAAATACTGTGACGGATGAACTCTTCAGGGTCTCTGCAGGAGAGCTGTCACTAATTCTCATCTCGGACTCTGTTGGTTTTCCTGGCACACATACACTGGTTGCAAAAAGCCTTTTTTATTTAACCCTATCAAAGAGTGATAGAAAATGGGCTCCGGGTTGCGCTTAGATATGCATGAACCTTACCCTTGCCCATAACTATAAAAGCCAGAAAAATTATGACATGAACATTGTGGTCTTGCATAGATGCCACATAGAGCCTTTGATCTAGAAATATCCAGAATTCCTGGGAGATTCTGCCATGTGTTATATGTTAAATTCCATGTACCAAATCTAAGAGCTAGTACAAGCTGCAGGCAGCTTCTGTATGGGGAAAAGCATCTGCCAGAAAACCCAAACTGCCTGACAGCTGCGTGCTCTCCTGGGGTGGTATGGGTCAGTGTCCCGTGAAAGCGGCAATCGCCATAGAAGCAGCAGTCAGACACTGCTGGGGGGTGCCTACTGTCAGGGCACAGCTCCATGTTTAAGGCAGTGTTCTTTGGCCTTCGTGTGGGTTAGGACAGGATGGGTTACGTGAGGAAGGGATGGGTTATGTGAGGAGTGTGATGGTAGTGGGCTGGTTATATGTTGCATGGTGGTGCTTTGCTGTACACTGTGTGAGGAACGCCACAAAAGAAGGCAGGAAATGACCTCAGACTTCCAGCCGTATTAGTGCCCACAGAGGTGGAAGGAAGCACAAAATCTGTATTAATATCAAGGCTACAAGGGCAGCTGGGCTGCCTTTTTGCAGCCGTTTCCCTGCTGACTGAGGAACAGTATTCCTCTGTCTGGTTCAGATATGTCTGTCCCTTCGAAGGGACGCTTTCAACAAGTTCCCACAGAGCACGGTCGGAGGGAGGACGCAAGCAGCCGGATGACCGTGTCTTGAACGAAAATCACGTTCTGTGTGAGACTACAGACGAAAGCGAGAGGGGGCAGCCCCAGCCCCGACGGGGCGNCGGGGTCCCGCGGCGGCCGGGCGGGATGAGCAGCGCGCGGAACAACCGCGTGATGGTGGAGGGCGTCGGGGCCCGCGTGGTGCGCGGCCCCGACTGGAAGTGGGGGAAGCAAGACGGCGGCGAGGGCCACGTGGGCACCGTGCGCAGCTTCGAGAGCCCCGAGGAGGTGGTGGTGGTGTGGGACAACGGCACCGCCGCCAACTACCGCTGCTCCGGGGCCTACGACCTCCGCATCCTGGACAGCGCGCCCACCGGTGAGGCCTCGCCCCGCCGCGGGTGTTGGAGTGTTGGGGGGGGAATTGCTGCTGGGGGGAGAACGTGCGTTTGTTCCTTCGTTACCCGTCTGGGCGGACTCCCAGCAGGATCGCCACAGCGATGGCTGGGTTGGGGCGATGCGTTGGGCTGCGCTGATGTGCTGTTGTCATTGTGTCTTCCATTCAGAGGAGAGGAGAGACCATCTTTGAGTCAGTCATCTGCCTGTGGTGCTGCGGGAGAGGCCGTTACAGCGGCCGGTTGGAGCTGGCAGGCTTTGCCATAGAGAATCGTAGGATCAATTCTAGTTAATTACAAAAACACTGCTTAAAAAAAAAGGACAACCCACATAGATCTTTCATAGCGAGCCTTTGAGTGCGTTTTGCTCTTTCTCTGGGCAGCTTCCTCTCCCCTTGCTTCGTGGCTGTTGTTTTGAATAGGAGATGCTATTAAAACGTCTGCTGAGAATCCTTTTGAAATGGAATTTGGAACGAGAAGTGAAGAGCAGTCTTTCTGGTTGTGGGTCCTTGTCCTGCAGGTGTTTATGCTTTGCAGCTTTACCTGCATTTGGTGTCCTGTAGGAACCAGTGGGACCGCTTCTGCTGAAAGCTGAAGTATGCATGGAGGGTGGATAGGAGCCTTGCGAGCTCATGGCTCCAGCTCTGCCCGGCTTCCTCGCAGGCTGACAGCATGGGTGACTGCATCTGGAAGCGTGTGCTTAACGCTCAGTGTTATGTCTCCATGTTTTTGCTGCTTTTGTCCTTCCAGTTCTCAGTTGTGTTTATACTGCTATATCAGTATTTTAATTTCTGCTTCACATAGGATCACATATATTGTTTTGGATAAAAATCGTAAATGTTGCTGTGTTCAGGCTTCACAAAGGATATTTTTCCAGGTTTTTGGCCACTGCAGAACTGCTGCATGGAGCTTCTTGGGGTTGCTTTTCGCTAGAGGGAGTTGCTTTTCAGGTCACTGTTCCCTCGAGATAGGAGGAGTAAAAATCTGTGTAGTAGTAGTGGTAGCTAAAAGGAAGCACTGTAGCTTGGTCGAAAGTTCATGGAGTTAGGATGCTGTCAATTTGAACTGAAATCTTGGTTTTACTTCTGCATTCATGCTGTATTCTTCCATATTACTTCCCTTTACTCCTTCATCTTTTTGTACTTGTGTATCTCCACAGTAGTGACTGTCCATTGTTAGTATAGGGGGCTCTGACTTTGGATGATAATCTCTACTTCTGTGAAACCAGCCTTGATTATAGGCTCTTGCAAGCAGTCCCTGCAGCCAGAGTAGCTGCTGTGGTGAGTTTGAGGCCTGTGCATTCAGAAACAGTGGCGATGCGTCAGGAATCCGTGCTCTTCTAGAAGTCTGTTTTAGATTAGAAGGAGCTTCTTGCATCACAAGACCCTGAGTTTTGGTTCATCTCTGTGTATGTACACGTACATGCATTTGGTTTGTGGCAGAGCAATGTTTAACACACGCAGTGGTGTGCTGCTGTTCTTGCTTTGTGATGGTTGGAGGCAATTACCTGTGTTGTAAGACTGTTAACTTTGTTTGAAAAGTAGTGTTAGTACTGACATTGTAGCACTGTTTTTGTTAAAATGTTGGTGATGATTTATGTGAAGTATCTCTCTTTGGCTGTTTGCTCCACATGTGGTCCTCTGGGTAATGAGTGATTTCTGATAGGAGACTTTGTTTTGTTTTTCAGTCGTCTCTACCAAGCTAGCCATATTAGCAGCCCGTTGGTGATCGTATTTACGTTGGCCAGCCTTTCTTTAAGCAAGGCAGAGCAATGAAGATGACTTAGTAAACTAAGAACCTGCAAAGAAAAGAAATTTCTAGGGGATGATTCAGGAGAGTCTTGAGAGCCCCCTTTTCTGATAGCTTAGTGGAAAAAGGAAAGGATTACTTTGAAGCTGTTGAACAGAAACTGTAGTTCTGTCTCAAAGCAGGCAAGATTAAGCGTGTAGGACCAAGCTGCATACATAGGTGGGAAGGCAGTCCCTTGCCAGAGGTGAAGGCTGTACAGTGGCATGTTTGCAAAGAGCACCTCTCTGTTCTTATAATCCTCCCGGCCATTGCAGAAACTTTGTGTTTACGCTTTCTCTGAAGATTGGTTCTACAAAGCTGAGGGGAAAATTTGTTCGTCATCCGTTTCCTCTTTTGTATCTTTGATTCAAAGTAACAATGTTATTTCCCTGCCTCAAGTATTTACCAATTGTGTTTGAACAAGGGTTGGTGGTGGTGGAGCTGGGGTCAGGAAATGAAGTCTTGAAGTGAAATCATCCTTCAGTTGAAGTGAGCCTGTACGCAGCTTGGGAGCTGCGTGTGCTGCGCTCTGCCAGTGGTGAAAGCTCAGGTGTTACCTGTTGGAGATCTGAATGGCTTTCTGTACTCGTGCTGATATTTTACTGGAAGCTGAAGAGCTGCATAGATTGTAATGAAATCAGAAATATCAAAATGCATTAAAAAGTATTGCACCTGGAATGATTTACCTAAATTATTTACTTGGTCTTTTAGCACACCAAGTTTAAGTTCAAGCACTTAAATTTGTTCTTAACTTTACTTTTTGCTTAGTTTTTGCTTAGTGGCTGCTCGTCAATCCTTACAGAACCCCTCACAGCTAAAAGTCCAGTGGTTTGATGAGCGAGGGTACTTGGGAAGCCTGTTTTATGAGCAGGTCCTTTGTTCTGCCTGCCCTTCCCCCATATTTCCTGCACAATAATCCTCTCCCTGCTTGTGTGTGTTGTGAGACAGGACACATGCTATGGCAAGCGTGGCTGCTGCCAAATATGATACTTAATAGATGAGTTTTGTTTGTGGGAACACTGATTTGGGTTTTAGCAGAATTTGGTTAATCTCCAAGAATCCTTTGTTTTCAGTCTCACTGTGATGTCAGACTTATCTGGAGTGGAAGAATTGGAAGAACAAAGCTTTTTACGTTGAGGTGTAAATGGATTTATTTTCTAAGTAGTTTATGGTATCTCTTGCCTGCTGGCAATATTGTCATTATGTGAGAGGATTTGGGTTTCTTAGAGTTCTGTAGAGAACGATGAGTCTGTTGGAAAGCAGATCTTGCTGGTTCTGAATAGTAATTTAAATTACCATTGACTTCTGCTGTGCCTAACAGTGAGTGGTGTGGATACTCCTTGTACATCTCATTTTGATGCTAAAATGTTCTTTTTTTGGACAATTGTATGTTGCCATATTTGAAAATGAATTTGTTACGAATCTCTTTTGTATCAAACACAAGGAGTAATTTGAACAATGATGCTTCTATGACACTTTACGAGCAAGTGTATTTTTAAAAAACATAAAGACAGGCTGAGGGATCTGGGCCTGTTCAGCCTGGAGAAGAGAAGGCTGCGGGGTGACCTCATTGCAGCCTTCCAGTATTTAAAGACAGATTATAAACAGGAGGGAAACTGACTTTTTACATGGGTAGACAGTGATAGGACAAGGGGGAGTAGTTCTAAACTAAAGGAGGGAAAGTTTAAATTGGGTATCGGGGGAAGTTCTTTACTGAGAGGGTGGTGGGGTGCTGGAACAGCTGCCCAGAGAGGTGGTGGATGCCCTGTGCCTGGAGGTGCTCAAGGCCAGGTTGGATGGGGCCCTGGGCAGCCTGATCCCATACTAGATCTAGCGATTGGCAGCTAGATGAAGGTTGGAACTTGATGATCCCTGAGGTGCCTTCCAACCCAGGCCATTCTTTGAAAGGCTGTAAAATCTCTATATTATTTCTGTTAATAAGTGGCAACAGAGAAATTGTAGCCTAGGCAATCTATGGAAGATTTGGAAAATGAAAATGAGTGTGGCAAGGACATAAAGGTAGGAAACTAACTGAAAATGTGGATAGTGGAAACGTTTACAAATTGAGATCAGGTGTACTGGATTTCATGATGTACTAACACTGAAGGGACGTTAGGAAATACCAGGTATTTAAAAACAGTTAGGCATGGTGAAAGTGTCCTCCTCATTACCTAGTCCTTTGTTTTTCTCGATGCAGTATGAAGGATGACGGAACATGTTTTGTTTTGAAATAATTTAAACATGAAGACTACTTAGAAGTTTAATTTTTGCATTATCTTCTTTTAGAGAAGTGCTCTTCTAGTTCATAGCTGGCCAGCTGCAGTGCTGGTGTGTGAATTCTGAAGTCCTCATGGTGCTTTAGTATATTCCAGTAATGGAATTTAAGCTCTCCTTCTGAATGTAAACTTTGCAGAGTTTGTGTTTCTCAGCCTTCCTTAAGTAACCTTCCTTTTGAGGAGCAGAAGCAGTTTGGTTGATGCGGTTTGCGTTTAGATCAGAATTTCAGTTTAGCTTCAGAGCTTACGCTTGATCCAGCCTACTGGTTGCTCCCGCTATGCTTCTTTTTACATCCCAGAGTAGTTCTAGAACTCGCAAACTGGTTTTACTTTTTGGTGAAATGAAACACAAAGGATGTTATCCCAATGCTGATGAGCATTCAGTCCATTGGGCTAGACCGAAGTGAATCTGAAATTGTACCTCGGCACTGAGTTTTGCTGAATACTTCCATTTCAGTTGGGTTCAAACACCAAAGCCAGAGGAGTGGGAGTGGGAACTCCAGATGCCAGCACAGGGCTTGATTCCGCTGCAGCTGCCAACTGTGGTCACAGTGGAGCCTTGCAGCCTGCAAAGAGGGCTGTGTGGAGTGTCTCTCTCTCTGCAGCCTGTGGGGAACACCTAGCTGGAGCAGGTGGGTGTGCCCTGAAGGAAGCAGCAGCCCTTGGAGAGGGCCTGGCTGGAGCAGGGGAGCAGAGTGAAGAGGGAGGAGTGGCAGAGAGGAGCTGTTGTGGGGTGACCAGCCCCATCCAGCCACCCCACTTGGAGGAGCGAGGTAGAAGGACTGGGAATGAGGGAGTGACGCTGAGCCTGGGAACGCTGGGGGAATGGGAGGAAGATGTTCTGGTCTTTCTTTCTTGTCATACTTCTTCTGATAGGCAATAATTTTTCCTCATGCTGAGTCTGTTTTTCCCTTGATGGTAGTTGGTAAGTCGTCTCGCTGTCTTTATTTCTACCCACAAGCTTTTTCATCTCGTTTTCTCTCCCTGCCGTGTCGAAGAGGGGGAGTGAGAGCTGCTGGGTGGGCCGTATGGCAGCTGGCCGAGGTCAGCCCACCGCGCTCATACCTTTTCACTGTCTAGTTCAAGTTACTCTTTCAGCCTTTAAAACATACTATTGATTTAAGTAGTGCATTTTGTTTGTTTTAGAGATACAAGAAGAGTTTAGTTACCACATTTTGTGATGTGATAGTAGCACCTTCTTTCAACTTACTTTTTAGGAGATGAAGTTAGAACTGCCTCTTTGTCCAGCGTCACCAGAGGCATTCAAAGCTGCTTCTCCCTCCGGATCTCTAATGTGGTGGTGAAACATTCTGTAACAGGATTACTTGCCTGCTCCTGCCCTGCAATGCTTGCTTTGTTATGCCAGAGGTGTTGTGTAGCACCAAAAAGAACAGGGTTGGGAAACCAATTCAACTGGATACTTTTCCTCTTGGCTGTGTTTCAGCTGGATGTTTCCCTATTCAGTTTACAGCTCAGCTCTGCAAACCCTTTTGCTGGCATAATGAGGAGAATGGAACAGCGTGGTCAGGTGAGGTATGTACTGAAGTTGGTGTTGCTGCAGGAACCATCAGGGAATGAGTGAAGAAAGGCTGTTCCTATCAGGGTGCTGTTTAGGAGTCTGAGATTCATAGAATCATAGAATGGTTCAGGTTGGAAGGGACCTTAGAGATCATCTTGTTCCAACCCCCCTGCCATGGGCAAGGACACCTCCCACTAGACCAGGTTGCCCAAAGCCCCATCCAGCCTGGCTTTGAATACTTCCAGGGAGGGGGCATCCACGACTTCCCTGGGCAATCTGTTCCAGGGTCTCACCACTCTCACAGTGAAGAATTAAAAGTGTGATCCTCTCAAAGACTCCAAATACAGATATTTACTGTTCTTTTTTTTAAGGCTCAGACACTATAGTCAAATTACTTTTGAACGAAATGGCTTCATGTATTTTTTCTTGATTTTTCCTAAGGAAATCAGTTTTGCCGCAGTGGCTTGAAATGCTTGGCTTTATTTAAGTTTACTGTGAGAGGGTGTAGTCCTGTATTACAGGACTCATGCTTCTCTTTTGTGCCCTGTTCTTCCTGCTTGGACAAATTTAAGAATCCTGCAGGCACTCAATTCCTTAGTCCTTTTACATCCAGAATAAATGTGATCCTTGGCAAGCCATCTTTCCTGAAGTTCAGCAACCATTAGAAAAATTCCAGATATGCTCAACTGCTCCATTGGTGTTTGAAATACAAATTTAGCAATCCCATTTTTTAAAACTCCAGGTACCACTATTCAATCCCACAGCCCCAAGCACTGTAACTGGCTAGACTCTCTAAGCAGGGCAACAAAGGAGTGACCTCTCTGGGTCTTATGAGTCTGCTCTTGAAGACTACCAAACAGTAGTTCGGTGGTCCCAACAGACTTTGTAGCTGTGATTCAGCCATCCCAAGAGTGTAGTTAATGCTAGGTATCAAAATCTCCGTGTACAGAACAAAGAAGGTAGCTTCCCTGAGCCTCCATGTTGGGGAAAAGGTCATCAGTAGGCTGGGGGGGGATGACACGTGCATGATTGATTTCTGAGTTCCTTGCTTTGTAGAAAAATTGCTGTTTTAGTTGTTGTTACCAGGCATTAAGTACTTCTAAATATAGAAAGATAGTTATAAAGAACAATTTTGGTGCACAAGTAGTGTTGTCTGGCAGCTGGAGTCAGCAAGTAATGTCACAGGTTATAGGAACTGTCTGCGCCAGGCCTGCAAGACTTCAGCACAGAACTTGTGGTCAAGGTATGTATGCTGCCTGAGTCATGAGCTGCTCCAGCAATTACAGCGATCATTTAGCATAATGTCAGCAGTTTCAGGGTGGTGGTTGTTACTTAAGGCTATCTTCAGCTGCCCTGAAATGCTGCTCTCATCTCTGCAGTGCCCTGTGCAGCCTTTGCTCCAAAAGTGTTGCCTATTCCAGGGTTTGTGCATCAAGAAAATCTGTAGTCATGAGGCCAGAAATCTTCCTAAATACATTTATAATCAAGGCTGGAAGAAGATGGAGTGAGAAGCCTTCTGGATTAGAAGAAATAATGCATGAGATACTTCATGAGATTGTGCTGTCATTTGGAGGGATCTTGTCAGGAATCTCACGTAGTTCAACAATGGGAGGAGTAATACCTATGTGTTGGGGGCTGGGTGGCTGGAAAGCAACGTTCCAGGAAAAGCCCTGGGGGTCCTGGTGGATGGCAAAGTGGCCAGGATCTGGCAGTGTGCCATTTTGGCCATGGGGGCTGGTGGCATCCCAGGCTGCGCTAGGTGAAGTGCTGCCAGCAGGCCAAGGGGGGTGATTCTTCCCCACAGCACTGGAGGGGCCACACCTGGAGTGCTAGGCCTGGTTCTGAGCTCCCCAGTGCCACAGAGATCTGGGCACACTGACTGGGCCAAGCAAAGGGCTGCTGAGGTATTGAACTTAAGGCATCTGATATGTGGAGAGGAAGAGGGATCTGGTGGTGTTTAGCCTGGAGAAAAGAAGGCCTAGGGAGATTATGTTAGTACATATAAATATCCAGTGGGAGTCTTAAAGGTGAAGTCAGCCTTTTTTTGGTGGTGTAAAGACAGGACAAGAGGCATTGGGCACAAATTGAAATACGGGAGTTTACGTTTGAGCATAAGAAGAAACATTTTTGCTGTAAGGATGATCCCACAGTAGTACAGGTTGCCCAGAGGAGTTGTTCTTGGAGATGCTCAAAACCTGACTGGATGCAGGCTGGGACAAGTGGCTCTGGTTTAGCCTACTTCGAGCGGTGGAGGTTGGACTAGGCAATCTCCAGAGGTTACGTCTAACCTCAACTATTGCATGATTCTGTGAAACAGTCAGACAAGAAGGCATTTCCTTCAGTTTTGCTGCTCCAGCTGTTGATTTTTCTTCACTGCAGATGGTTCAGCCATTGGGCACAAATGACTAATAGGTTTGTAGTGAGTATGGCTATCCTTTCCAAAAGCATCCCTTCTGGAGGGGATGAAAAACATTTTCTTTCCTCATTAATTTCAGAGAGATGTGTTGTTGCTTTTTTTTTTTCCTTTCTTTTAAGAGTGTGTAATTGGGAAAATGTCATGTTACGCTATGTCTTTAGTGCTCATTTTTATCTTGTGCTACATGCTGAGTATGTCAGTGCTTAGAATCATAGAATCCTTAGAGTTGGAAGGGACCTTTGAAGGTCATCTAGTCCAACTCCCCTGCAATGTACAGGAACATCATGCTTGTCCCTTCTATTACTCAGTTTTCTCCAAAGCTGCAGAATTTGATTTTTATTTTTTTTTTTAATCTTATGGCTGTTCACTGCATTCAGTATATGTGGACTGAAAATGCCTGTGGCCGATCACTTTCAGCCTGCTGAAGCTTGGCAGTACTTCAAAAGTAGACCTGAGAACCTGGCTTTTGTGGTGGTAGGTTGAGAAGAGCATATGCCAGTGCTTTACATCTGGTCTGCTTTTGGCAGATTCTTCAAAAAGCAAAATACATAACAGGAAAACACTTCGAAAATGGTAACACATTTTCCTGAAGCTAATGGCAACTCTCCGAGAGAGCTTTATTTCTTCCTATAGGTAAAAGCATGGAGACGAACACTTAACCTTTTCACTGTACAAACTGTGATTTTTTATTTTTTTTTTCAAACTCTCACGCATGGTTGAACTCTGCAGTCTTTGTTGTGTTTTTCTGTTGATTGTCTTAATCAAACGATGAAATTCCAGAGTTACTGTGTATTTCGCTATACCCTTTTCTGGCTCTTTAACTTGTAGTTAAAGGATGCCTCATTTACTTTCTCCTAAGATAATCTCTCAGTACTTGTATAGATGGAAAAAAGAAGCATGTCTCTTAGAATTTGAGAGATGAGGAAAAAAAGGTAGACCATTTCAGGAACAGACTGGCAGCTTCACCTCGTAGGTGAAGTCAGTCATCTTTTCCCCTCATTTTTATGGACTGATGTGGTATTGCTGTCAGACTTTCCTTGTTATTAACTTTTTGATGTATGTTTTCAGATTACAGTGGTGCACAACAGAAATCTGTGTAGTGATGTAGCAATATTGTTAGACTTCTCTCTTTTTCTTGTTTTAAACAGGTATCAAGCATGATGGGACTATGTGTGATACTTGTCGACAGCAGCCAATCATTGGCATCCGATGGAAATGTGCTGAATGCACAAATTATGACTTGTGCACAGTTTGTTATCATGGGGACAAACATCACTTGAGGCATCGTTTCTACAGAATTACCACACCAGGAAGTGAAAGGTAAAACACATTTTTTCCTCCCGTGAAATTAAATAGGGAACAGTTAATTGTGGTTAACTTCTGTAACTGTGGTTTGGTTATTGAAACTTAGTTTAGGTTAGATGCTGTCTTGAGGATTAGATTCCATTACTGGTTCTGCCTCTTTGTGAGGCACTTTAGTTGGGATGGACCTTTAAAGGTTGGAAAACGTGAAAGTTTAGAAACAACGGAGTAGAGAAATGAGTTAGGATATGGTTATTCAGTTTCTTTAACCTCATTGCATGCTTCCTAGTTGTTGTGTTATTATATAGCGGGTTTAAAACAAGCACTATTGTCTTTACGCAATGTATAACCACAATGGAACTTGTCAATGAATTCGTGGATGTGAAAGTTGCATTGGGTTCAAAAGACAAATTAGATTGAGGAAGAATTTCCTTCTCATGGGCTGTGAAGCGCACAGGGCACTGGAGACAAGAAAGCTGAACTGAACTCCTTAAGCCATTCACTACAGAAAGAGAAAAGATACTGCAAAGGGTCATTCTACCCCATGTCTTGTTTTTAATGTTATTTTCTTAAGCATCTGTTGATTAAGTCTCCTAAAGAACTGTGAGAGTAGAAATGGCATTTGGTTTGTTCTCATGTAGCTGTTCTTAGATGCTTTGACTTTCAATGGCTAGTCTAAATCCAGAGCCTCTGTCACTCTTTACCTACTGGCTAAGTGAGAACTGTGATACTTGCCTGGTACTAGATACTTCAGGAGCTGCACTGCAGTACTATGTAGAAGTTACATGCTGTATCACCTCTGTGATAGCTCTACAAAGTTCTCTTGTTAAATCCTTGGAAGCCTCTTTTGATGGATATCATACGCATTTAAATGTGATCTGTAAGAGAGAACATGTTTTTCTTCTCAGTGAAGTAAGCTTTACAAATATGTTGTGATTCAGTGGTGTGCTTCTATCAGCACTTTTATAATTGAGGGATATAGCTGGAGCAGCCAAACTGAATTCTGATTTAGTGTCTTGTAGGGACTGTGTTTATTTTCCTCAGACATTTGCCTTGAAGCTAAAGTATGGCAAAAACGCCCAGGTCAGTGGCTTAATCAAAGCATAACTACATGTTTTGTAACACAGTTGTTAACATTTGTTGTACATTTGTTGTAACACAGCTCAAGACTTTAAAAGATTCAAGAGTAGAACATTCTGGCTTAGTGTGATTAATAAGGACTAGGTAACAAAATAAATGTTTTACTTCCTTTAAAAAAAAAATCATCTCATTGCTTCTGAAAATCCTTGCCAGACTTTTTTTTCTTTTTCATTTCCTTTTTAGCTAAAGTTTCCTCTGTAGTTTTGAGTGATCTGTTCTGGTGTGTAAAGCACCATTTTGGAGATAGGCTGTAAACAATATATAGAATTGCAGGAAATCTGCATCTCATTGCTTTCTCCCTATCTATATTTACTCGCATTGATTTTATCTTGCAGCTCTTATCTAGGCGGTAGCTTTATCTGTCAAGGAGCTATTGGATCAAACTTGAGTGAAAAAAAATTAAATGTAACTGTTAGAGGCAGGGGAAAAAAAGGGCAAAGCAGTGCTAGGGAATTTGAGGGATAGCTCATAGGAAAAATAACTAGATGCTTCTACGTATATTTGAGTGAAGAAAAGCATAAGCTCTACACACCTTACTCTCGAGTCTGAAATACCGTGGACTGCATACCAAAGTCGTATATGCTGGTTTTTGTCTCAGTTTCATAGGCACTGAGATTTCTAGAAGGCTGTTATAAGAAACATATCTTTGTATTTTCTCTCACTCTTTAAATTACTTAGATAAAAATTCCTAAGACTTTCATGTGCTCTTTGCACTGATTCTAACAGTGTAACTTTTTCCTTGTCTGCCATCTGCTGGATCTTAAAAGTCAAGCAGGAGGGTGTTCCACTTCCTGAAGAAGTCAGGAAACATTCAGAATTTCAGCTGAAAAATACTTTTGTCTGGCAGCATTCTCATAGCATGAAGTAAAAAGTCTGGTTGCATGCAGACTGGTGTCTTTTCAGATGCCTTTAAAATGCAGGAAAATGTTTCTCTTTCTTTTTGTAAGAGCCATTAACTGCTCTGTTTGGACTTACATACTGCCATCTAAGTCTGATAAGAAGAGGAGGTTTGCTTTAGGAAAATAATGTGTTATTGCAAAAACAAGACCGAAAAAAATAGATGCTGATATATTCAATGACGTTTGCCAAGATATGCAATCAGTAGTATGGAGAAAAGGTCTGAGACATGGGGGCAGGGAGTATGGGGGAAATAGAGTTCATTTACCTAGCATAATTCTGAGTGATTGCAGAAAAGTAATGTTGGCCTAAAGCGCTTCAGAGACAAACAGGAATGTGTTGTTTGTGAGTCTGTATGTTTCTTCACTGATTTTAGAAGTATTTAAATAATGAGCACAGTTCTGTATGTGGATACTTTCAGATTGATGTTGGTAGTAGGAAGTTTGGGGAAGAAATTTATAGAATTAATAACTAGTTCTAAGCATATGATAAAGCATACTTGGGAAAATAATGCTTTTTTATTTTGTGGGCCCAACTTGCTGTTCAATTTGGAAATTCATTGGAAATGATTCACACACTGAAATCTGCATTTGTGTGGTTATTTTTATTAGAATCAAGATGGTCTCCTTCTCTCTCCCTCCCAAAGATTCATCTTGAACTTTCTTTATTATCTTGACATTTTTGGGTGGTTGTTTTTTGTTTGTTTGTTTTAATAACTTCAGGGTATTGCTGGAGTCTCGCCGTAAATCAAAGAAAATTACAGCAAGAGGAATCTTTGCAGGTGCCAGGGTGGTGCGAGGAGTTGACTGGCAATGGGAAGATCAAGATGGTGGCAACGGGCGTAGGGGAAAGGTAAAAAATAGAACTGACTTAAATAAAAAGATGCGTTTCTTCATGTTAACATAATGATCTCAGTGGCCTTTCTAATTGAAGAGTAGAAACATCACCGTAGAAGTATTTTAGTTTGCTAGTCACTCCTGAATCTTACCCTGTAATGCTCAAGCACTTAGATAAGGAGGGATGTATGGGATGACCGGTTTGTTAAAATTGACATTTTTACAATTTCAGTGTGAAAATTTTAAAACTAGTACACTTTTGTCTTTGCTGTTCTGCATTCGACAGGCTTATAACAACATTAAGATCCTCAGTATATTTCAGCATTACTAGAGCTGGTGTGAAAAACAGAGCTCTCAAGCATAGACCTTGCTGGTCACTATTGCATTCTATGGTCTGATTGCTTGCGGATCACCACATTCGTATCTCTTGGTCTTGGTTTTAAGTGCTTGCACCATGGATTTTGGTTTTTCTTTAACTTATTATAGAGACTTTTGCAAAGTTCTCATTTTAAATTGGAATTGTTGGCTGTGGATGTTATATTACTGACTTGTTTGGGATGTTTTTGAGATAGCTCTATAATAAAAAATAATATAATAAAAAATTTGATTTATGAAAAATTACATTGCAATGGATGATGTGGAAGATTTCAAAAGGTCATGATTAGCAACAGCCTAAATTTACCTGAAACTAATAAAAGTTTAAGTATGAACATAAGAAGGGCATGGAAAGTAGACGATGACTTTCATCACCATGCACAGGATGCTCTTGAATGAGAATTGGATGCCAGTATTTCTGGGTGGACTGGTATTTTTGTTTGCATTTATTTTTGATACACTTAAACAGTATTTAAAATAAAGTGAGAAGTTCCTGAATAAAATATTTACCATACTTTATATCCTAGACATTTATGGAAGCATTAGGACTTCTGAGGATTTTATTGAGAGGAAATAATAAACTTAAATCTGTTAAAGCAAGAGATATTCGTGTGGAGCTTATTTTCATCGTGATTATTTACCCTTTGCTGTGAATTTTATGGGATATTTTGAAATCTCTGAAACTTTGCAAAATAAGCTACTTTTGTTTTATGCACTAAACAAGAATTAGTGGGATATATGCAAGCTGAAATTGTGTATATATGCATATGAAGCGTTTTCAAGGCGGATATAAACTAGGAAAAGCAGATAGTAGAGAGCAGAAACAGTTTTTAAATAAAGGTATGAAGGAAGGCAAATTCTGGAGGTTGATTCTTAGAGTAAAAGCAGTGTTTTAAGAACTTGCTACATGGCCTCATGATTTCAGAAGCATCAGGGAAAGTCCTTTTCACTTCCCTTCTTTTGTGCTGTTGTTAAACAGATTGGCTCTGTAAATAAAACCTTGTCTCTTCACACTGTAATGCCAATAGGCCAATGCAGATTAAACAGGAAAACTGGAGCACTTAAAATAGTTTTCATCCTGTCTTTAATAGTGAAACGATTTCTAGAAAGAATGCGTTGGGGCATCCTAAGTTTTCACAATGCAAATTTTGTTCTGTGCTTAAGTAGTGAGGTTATCTACCAAATATGTGAAAGAAAAACAGGTCTGCAGAGTGTATATTCAGCCTGCTATCTTATTAAGACACCTAGGGAATGCTTGTATCAACAGCTATGAAGATTTATAAGAAATTTTTAAAATTCAGTGAAACTGCTGTATTGTGAATTAGTCCAAAGGGAACGATAAGCTTTTAAGTTGAAATCATATTTCTGAGTCTTTGTTATATAAACAATTTTCTTATTTTTAAATAGGTGACTGAAATCCAGGATTGGAGTGCGTCAAGTCCACATAGCGCAGCCTACGTTCTCTGGGACAATGGTGCTAAAAACCTTTACAGAGTTGGCTTTGAGGGCATGGTAAGGATAATAGAACATGAAGGGTAAAATGCTTGGTGGGGGAAGGGCAGTAAGGATGACTTGTGCTTTCTTCTGCTGCTTTTCTAATATCCTTTGTCAGTTTGCATGCTATTAGTCAGGTCATTGTGAGTACAGCTGTGTGGATCATGCATATGCATTAGGAAGAAAGTCTGATCTGGGAATTTAAAAAAAAAAAGTGAGTAATTTAAAGTTAAGAGCCGCTTTTTGCCTGAGTATAGTAAATGTTTACATTGCATACATAAATATTGTGCAAATAGTGTGTTAAATTAAAATTCAGAACTGAAAAAAGCTTATTCATGAACTTTCTAAAGACCTTTTTAACTGCTGAACTCTTAAGTTCACTTCAAATTTTTGTCTGATTACTGCAATATTTGCAGTTTTTAAGTTATCAGAAACACTTGACTCCTCTTATGAGCAATTTTTTTTGGCACTGGGAAGAGTAGCATTATGTTACAACCTTAATTTCGTTTAGCCATAAGTTTTCCACTTCTAGCTTCCACAGCTACTACTACAGCTTTAGAGAGAAAATAGGTCAGACTCTAGCCTAAGTGCCTTCTGTTGCTGGGTTTTCTTATCCTAATGTGGGTCAGGGAAAGGTTACTTTGATTATCAGCTGCTTATAACAGCTTAGTTAGTATTTTCTTTGCATGATTTTTGTTTGATAATGCAGAGGAAAACCATGTTAACTTAACATTGAGGTGTCATCTTGTCAGATGAGTATCAGTAATAAAGTCTTAAACAATGAGTAGTTCCCTTCTTTTTGGAGAGTAAAATAATTTACTTGCCTCACAGTCTCACTTGAAATAAAATATTTTCAGAATAAAAAAGGAAATATGATTTTTGCCGTAAAGACATATTTTAATGTCAAGTATAGAAAGAAGAAATATCTTTAGTGCAGGTCAGCTTTTCTGATGCACGTTTTGGAAAGTTTTATTATTTCTTCAATAAATTTATTCAAGGTAGATGCTATGAATAAAATGGAAGTCACTATTGAGTGATGTCTGTCCTTGTCCCCCCAGTTCTAAAGAGCATTTCTTGTATGCTACCAAAAGGGAAAAAAAGTTACAGTAGTGTTGTAGTATACTGTTGTTAAACCAATGGTTGGTGACTTCTCCCTGATATTTGATTGAGACATGTGGAAAAGGAGCATAATTACCAAAGTTTAGACAGAATGAGATACAGTTCAAGTGATTTTTTTTTTTGGCTGCAATTTCAGAGTTGTTACATTAAAATGTGTGGACTGCCGTTAGGGATATAATGTTATGAAATTATTAAATGCTCCTTTTGACCTCAGAAAAACTACATTAAAATAAGCTGTATGCTGTTCTGAAATCATTTTTATTATTTAAGGGAATAACTGTTATATGTAAATCAGCTGTATTCTTTTGGCAAACTATTGCCACATAAGGAAGTGTTAAATATTTCTAAAATACTTAACTGCTTCAGGAACTGTAAGCTGACTGGATAAGTAAAGCATGACTTTCCTCCCAAAATACGTGTAAGTAGAAATATTTGGTCAGTCAATAACAACAAAAAAAATATTTTAAACTGTTTATGAAACTATATATATGCATAATATAGGAAGGATGATATATGTACTGTATATATACGCCCATGGTTATGGTTATTTGCTAGTATTTATGAGCTGATATGAAAAGGCTGCATGGCTAGTAGACTCTCAGAAAGTCCATATGAAGGTGGGGCAAACTTGTCTGGGGACTTAAGAATTGATTAAGAATGTCCAGAAAGTCTGGAAACAATGCTCAGAGTGTGTGCTCATGTAAATACAGCTGGGAAAAGAGCCGTACTTGCAAATGAATAACACTTGACTTGGACACAAATGGAGCTGATTAAAGAAACACAGCTTATTATCGTAAGTCAAGGTTGCTTATTTGATAGCTGACAGGCTGCATCTGGTTCTCAAAATGAATCTATCCAGCCTGCCAGCTTTTCTGTGGGAGAGACAAGGATTGGCTGGTAGGGCAGCAGGTGCTGGCTGAGAACTTCCATTTACTTGTGGTCAAACCCTTAGGGTTTTTAATGGTGTTTGTTGTTGCTGTGTTTGCATATGAAGTGGTTGAGGGGTGCATCCTATGTTTCTTTATGAAGTCTGGTGTTTGAGTCTAGGAGTTTCTGCTGCCATGCTGACACAGACCGCAAATCCCCAAAGTGAAATCTGGTTTTATGGTGCTGCAGGGTTGAATAATGAGTTCGTTATACCCATGGTAGGAAATGAAGTACTGTTCTATAATAGGGTTATCGGCAGCGCTTGCATTTCATACCTGTATATATTCAGATTCTAGAGCCAGACCAAGCTGTAAACCATGTCGCCTACCTTAAGAATGTGTGAACACAGCCTTTTGGAATAAGAAGATAACACCGTATGGAATTGGAGAATTGAGTTGAGAGAGCATTGTGATTCAGCTTTTTGGACTTGTTTATAGTTCTCATTGCTTCGTATCAAGCATCTAAGAATCTGAGCTGTAACATTCATTCGTTTTTGGTAGAATGATTTTGCTATAAAAACTTCAGAAATGGTTCCAGTAGCAGGAATGCCCTAAGTCTGTTCCACTGTTCAGGAATTATTTCTGTGCTACCAAATTTCTTTGCGCTGTGCCACTTGCCTTTTCTGCTGTGATTGACCTCCTCCTCCTCTTGTTTTTCCTGATGGAGGATCTCCTTTCGTCTGTGTAGCCTCTGAAAGAGGTAACTGTAGTTATCATCCATCATTGTCACAGTAATCTGTAAGCCATCTGTGTTTGTGTACTTTTTTCCCCACGAAAGTCTGTGTAGTTGAGTGCATAAGGGAAACCGGGAAGATTTCTTGTCGGTATGTTTTTCATGTTGTTTCCCTATGTTTTTTTCATGTTGGTTTAAACTTTGTTTCTGATCCTGATTGATACCTAGTTTCTTTTCATCAACATTTGTTTGGGTTACCTTCAAAAGAAAATAGATGAAGTTGCTCTAGAGGATTTTAAGAGTGGTTTATTAATGCATAATTAAAGAAATAAAAAATTAAAATGAGGTAGATCTCTTGCCATGCTAGGCATTGCAGGTGAGTGTCAAAAATGATATAGAAATACTCCTTCTGCAACAGTTACGACGCAGAATGCAAGTCAGATCTCCAGCTGCCTCACTCTTGTCCCCTGTACCTGAAAGATGAGGATTTTAGGAAGGATTAACAAGATCACAGTACACAAGCAGCTATGGAGTTGCTCAAAGACACAATTTTGTCTTAATCCATGAATTTGTCTTGGAACGTGGCTGAGAAACATGAGAGTTGCTGATTTCTATTATTAATACAAGTGACTTTTTCTGTATTGGCAAGCTGTGACTTGAGTTTCATTTAGAGCGTAGGGGTAGTTTGTTTCTGGATTGAGTGTGATGTTTATGTACCTTGTGCACTCATTTGCATTTACCAGCATACTTTGTTTTGCTTTTCTGTGCGTGGCTTTTCTTCTTCATTCTCCTGTAGTCTCAACCAAGTCAAGTGTTTCACCTCTCCATTACTAAGTTGCTTAGAATCTTCTTTAAGCAGGAATGTACTGTGCTGAATTTTATTTCCTGTATAAACCTATGAGGAAAATGGTCGTGAATTAAAAACAATCCTCTTTAGAAATAGAAAAAGTTCCACGTGGAAAGGTTTATAAGTACCTATAGTCTATAGACAGGTTGTAAACCACTCAGTCTGATTTTGTCTGCAGTCCTCTGATTTTTGCAGATTTCCTCTGCAAGAGGCTGTTGTTTTAGCACCTCATCCCTCATTATATTTTCAATTACTTTCTCTGTCTTCTCATTTCTCTTTTTATTGCTTTCACTTTTCTCATCTCCTTGAAACTGGAAATGATTTCACTTCATTAAATTTAAAACTGTGTTCCTTAAAACTTTTAGCTAGAACTCCTGGATCTGTCCAGTCTCCTGTTGCAATCCAGTGACAAAGCAGTATGCACTGTCTTTTTTCACTTTCCCTGTGAGGGCATGTTTCTTTGCCAAGGGCTGCTCTCAGCTTAAAGACTTAAAAAGGTCTCTAAAGTGTGCGTTCACTGCTACTTAAACACCTGCATCTGGGGCATGATGCTGGCTGGTGTAGCTGTCAGATCAGTCTTAATTTCTCTCCTGGTATTTACTGCTAGCGTAGGTGCTATTTCAGTGCATCTGGAATGCACATTCTTCTGAGCAGCGCACCTGGTCTCCTTGTTGTGTCTGTGGACTTGCTTCCCTGGTTTGGGTGGCTGGCCTTCTGTGTTGATCAGAATAACTTAATTATTCCAGTAAGCAGCTGCTCCTTCAGCATTGTTTTATTCTTCAAGGTCAGGGATGATGGCCCTTTTTACACCATCTGCCAACACTGCTGACATTGCTGTAATGCACATTTTGTTATTCCCTGAAGATTTTATGATGATGAAATTGGTGTTTTTTTCAATGCTACAGTTGGATAGTAAGTCACAGTAAGCTGTTACATTTTCTGTGTTTCCTATTTGGCTCAGCAGATTGTGATCTTTACATAATTCAGTCATGTGGTGCTGGAACTCTAAAGAGTTGTCAGCAAAGTCAAGGAGGTGGGTGGTAAGAGATTGAAGATTACGCTATGCAAAAACCATCATTACTCACTACTTGTATACATCAACTGTTACTGATCTTACAGTCTTGCTGTGGGATATGTTGTGCTGAAATTTCTTGTCTTCATTTTCACCATTTTCTTCTTAACTGGTGTTTCCCTAAGTATACACAAATTACAGAAAATCTCTAGCTTTTTCTCCTGTTTCTTGAAAGAATCTTCTTCTGGATTCATTGATTGATTTCTATATCCGGTTAGTGTATAAACATTTAAGTTTTGTTTTCTTCTTTGCGTGTTTGTCTCTGCCAGGTATTTACACTTGACTCACGGTTGTTACTTCTGTTTCTGCTCACAGCATCGCTGTGAATCTAAAACTTACATTTTTACTTTCCCTGGTTTCCGGTACCTTCCCTTTTGCATTTGTACACCTCATCTCCAAATGATCTGCCAGTTCAGTCCGTCTACAAGACTCAGACTCTTAAAACTTCTAAAGATTTCAGTGGAGTTCCCTGAAGGACAGTACAGCAGAGCTTTCCAAGTGAGGAGCGGAGCTAGCAGTGGTGATGAGCTGTCAGCATGCTGCAGCCAGGCTTTGGGTGTGCTTGTGCCCCATCCTCACTAGGGGCCTTTCTCCCCATGCAGTCCTGAGATGAGGATGCCTGCACAACACTCCTGATTCTTGAGCTAAACTGCTCAGGCAGAAGACAGCATGTTTTCTGATTTTGATAAAAATTAGTATCTGGTTTGCTAAAAGCAGAATTACAGTTATTCAACCAATTTTTCTGGTACTGAAGTGCAAATAAGTACTGGTTCGTGTCTTAAAACTCCAGGAATTCTTTTCAGGATTGGTTATCTTGTTGTGGAAAGAACTCTTTTCTGTAAATACAGTATATATCAGTTAATTTTACTGTCTTAATCTCTGTCAGTGCCTCATCTTTCAGTGCATTTTGATTCCTTCTCAATTTTTTGATGAAGACTTATGTGAGAAAAATAAGCACATTACTTTGCTTTTCTGTGATAGATAGATCAGACACCTTTTACTCCTCTGTAACCTAACATCGACTCCACCATGTTGCTGGAAGGAAGGCAGATGTGAAGCTGAGGCTGAGCATCAAGCTGCAGTTTTACACACAGATTTATTATCATTATGCTCCAGAAACAACCTGTGTAATGCGTGATGCAGGCCAGGCAGACAGAGAGAGCAGATGGGTAGGTTTCTGTGGACAGCAACCCCAGCTGCCTTGTCAATAATACAGACTTTTTCTTTCTTTCTTTTCTTTATTTTACTTTTCTCTCAGAAGCAGACTGAGAGGTGTTTGCCTCCCAGTCTGTCTGAGCTGTGGTCTGTCTGACAGTGGGGTGCTGGCCTAGTGCCGCCTCCAGGGCTGCATCTTGTGTGGTGTGGGCAAGCCCTGGGGGCTGCTGGCCCTCCTCTTTGAGAGGTGCTGGGGCTGCCCACGTGAGTGGTCCCTGCCCTGGGTGGACAGGCCTGCTGCTGCCGCGTGCCCTGGCTCCTGCTCTGAGAACACAGTGGTGGTGGTGGGATGCCTGGGACCCGTATGAGGGACACTCAGGAGCTCCTCAGTGCTGGGGCCTGCAGGGCTGGTGGGGCAGCCGGGGCCAGAGGCAGGAGGCCCCTGATGGAATGCAGTGGGGCTGGGGGTGGCCACGGGGCTGTCCTGCCCTCCTGCAGCACAGGCATCCTGGTGGTCCTACTGCAGGTGGAGCTCTGGGCCCTACAGGGCTGCAGCAGTGGTGATGAGCCCCATCACAAGGCTTGCCATGAGGTTGTTGACAAATGGCTGCAGCACCTGCAGCAAGGTTGTCTCATCAAGCCAATACGTGCACAAAAAGTGCAGGACAATATTCTGTCCCACCAGCACTTCCCACCAGTTGTTGCTGGAGATGATCTTGATCTCCTGCTGGAGCCACTGCAGCAGGGGCTCAGAAGGTGTCACAGACTGCAAAAGAGAGAGAGGCCATGGTCGCTCGCTGCCCCAGGGGCAGGTGGCGATGATGCCCTGGTCCCTCAGCAACATACCTTCCTGGCCCTTGCTCCTCACCAGCCATCCCAGGGGCTGTGTCCCTGCACCACTCACCTCTGCTGCTGCAAGTGCATGCTGCGGGGCCCCAGCTGTCTGACCTAAGCCAGGCATGGCCAGGGAAACACTGGTGATGCTGTGGGATGGACACCAAGAACTGCTGCCAGCAGCCCCACAGCATGTGCAATAAAAATTGCCTGTTTACTATCTCCACAAAAATCCATTGACTGTGAACTGTTTACGCTTTCTAAAACTTAGAGAGAGGCTTTTTTGCCTGTTCTGGTTTGGATGCAATACAAATGGTTGGCAGTCTCTATGTCAGGCTTGCTTCTTATACAAAGTGCTCACAGCAGGTTGTTTGCTTATGCTTTCCTCTGCAACCCTACTGTGTGGGAACTGCTTTAGCAGGGGCTTGGACTAGATGATCTCCAGAGGTCCCTTCTGACCCCTGTGATTCTGTAAATTTACCCTGTAAAACTCAAGGTATCTTAAGGTGGCTCCTGAGTGTTTCGGCTGCAAGAAAGTAATTGGCCTTTTACTGAATGTTTTATTTTTGTAGTTACCTTGTAGTCATCACTGCTGTGTACGTTAATTCTGGCTGTAATGAACTCAAACGTCGCCTGTCTGCAGAGAGGACTGCTCAGGACCCTCATGTTCAGAGCTCAGAAGAGAGCCAGATTGGTGCTCACCCTTGTGATTCCCTTGGCTTGCATTCAGACAGCTGCTTGCTGTCTGACCCAGGAATCTATATTCACAAGATGAGACCGAGTGCAGCCAGGCCCCTTTAGGCTCCGTGACTCTGTGGGCGTTCAGCAGCTTGCCATCTGGGACCCAGGGACGGTCAGCAGCCGCTTTGTCCTCGGCCCAGCTGAAGGCCGGGGCTGCCCGCCGGGTGGCAGCACGCTGCTGCAGGCCGCCTGTCCCTGTGCCCCGCCGAACCCTTCTGCTTTATTGCTGCCTGCGAGGAGCAGCTAAATTGCATTATTTCAATCTGGCTGTTTCTGATGTTTTTTCAGAAAGCGTCGGTGCGTTCTTCAGAGGTCCGGGTGTGCTCTGAGTTTTGCATTGTTTCTAGCTGCTTAGCAGTTACAAGGCGCTGAGGGAAGCCTTGTGGCCAGCAGTATCTTGCAAAACCCAAGAGTTCATTTTAATCCTTTTGCAGAAGTACAGCTGGTCAATAAGTCCAGGGTGTGGGGGAAAAAATAATTATTTACAAAAACGTTTGTTTAGTTTTAGTTGGTTACATCACAGCCACCACCTGTCCTTTTTATTTCCTCCCCTGTTCCTGTAAATATTCTGACATGTTTACAGACAGTGCCCCATCTCCTTCCCAACTCATCGTGTGCACAGAATGCCCTTTGTTTAGTGGGGATTGTTCCATAAGGAGCAATGCCAGATGGTCGCCCTTTGGCTTAAAGGGTTACACAGAGAAAGAACTAGAGGAAGGGAGAATTATAGCAACTCTGCTGGCTTTTTGAATAGGAGCTGGTTATCACTCTTGCAGCTTCTGTTCCTCAGATAATATGAAATGATTGTTCTGGAGGCATAGGCTTTTGAACTTTTGTCTTCAAATGATCATGTGTAGTTCAGCACAATTTAAAATAAAAAAAAAACAAACAGTGTTCTTGTATTCTGTATATTCTCTGTAGGAATTTCTTCACTTTTTAGAACTTGGGTGCCAGGTTTTATTCTCTAAGTTGTTTAAACATGTGTCAAAAAGGGTTGGAAATGGGGCAGCACTGGCAGGTTTTAAATTATACAGTGCAGGAAAGGCTGTGACCTCAAGCACTCTCTGCAGATACCTTTTTTTTTTTTCTTTGCATTTATATGCTTTTGTTTAATGTTAACTGTATGCAATGCCAAGGAGGTTTGTGTTATTTAAATACTTTTTTGAGTTAAAAATGCCATATCCTTTACAGCCTTTTATTCTAGTAAAAGTTACTCAAATCTCAAGAATGTCAAGGCTAACAGCTTAGAATGTATTTGAGCTTATTTGCATTAGTGACTTTCATGGGGTGTGTTTTTTGTACACGCAGTTTTCAGCTTTCCTTAATTAACTGTATTTCAATTCTAGTTCCACTGACTTCTGTTCACCAAGAAACTCAGTCAGTAAGGACTAAAGTTGTCTCAATCTCTCTCTCCTTAGTCTGACCTGAAATGTGTCCAAGATGCAAAAGGAGGCTCTTTCTACAGGGACCATTGTCCTGTGTTAGGTGAGTTGAAGACTATGTAAATTTGTCTCAATCTGCATTAATTATACATAGCCTGTGTTTCTCTTTCCTTTTCAAATTTCATCTAAAATGACAGTTCTTCATAGTGAATGTAGATATTAGTACTTTTTTGTTTATAATAAATTGTAACTCTTTCCTCAATGTGTCTGATATCCATGTGCCAAGTGAATGGCAAGGGAAGCATTAAGCGTTGAGTGAGTAATGAGTAATCAAATGTTGGGCACTGTATTTCTAAGGAGCCGAATATCTGTGTGTCCTTGTAGGACTCCTAAATGTTCAGAGATGTTAATGTATATGTGGCCATAAGCAGTCATTGGAACCTATAATTCAACCTGTTATTTTATACTGATATTGGTATTTGTTCTGAAATCTTGATTGAAGTTTCCCATATTCCCTATTGCACTGACTTATTCCTCTAGTGCCTTAGCTGGGCTACAGGCATGTGCAAAGTGTGTTGTAAAGATAATTGACAGATGTTCTGTTTTTTGAGATATGTACAAGTTGGAATAAAGTTAATGGATTACTGAGCACCATTTACTCAGGTATTTTTATATGTATTTCCTTGGTAAAACATCCAGTCATAAAATGGAATGCTGCAGAAAATTGTGCTTTTCTGCTTCAGTTAGTTATGTTTTTGTGCATTAAAAAAAAAAAAAAAAAGTAGTTGATGATACTGACTTGTCTAAAGTGATGAGAATTCTCTATTTACTAGTCTTAGCCTAATTCCTTCTGCAGGTCCTGAAGATATTACCTGCAAGGACTATTCTTTTTTGACAGCATTAGGGAAAAGGTGAAAACAGGAAAGGTCTGTCTGGTTTAGGGGGAAAAAAATATTGTCCAAGAAGTCACTTGACTATGTGCTATTATGTAGAAGAATTGTTTGGAAGTAAAAAGATGAGATATTCCAATCTTTGTATCTTTTCTGTGCACGTAAAATTAATTTCATCACTTCAGTCTGACATTAATGGGAAAATCAAAGTAGATTCTTTATTACATAGGTAAACATAAGTTCTTATGCATACCCTAGATTCATTTTGGTTTTTGCTTTAAAAGTATACTTTCTAAACATAGCTTGTTTTTTGGGTGATACTGTGTTTGAATGCATGAATTCTGTTTGAATACTAAGGTAGGAGACTATTTGTTAAATTTTTTCCCTTCCACTATATTAAGTTGCCCTTAATCAATGACAGTGAATTAATTCATCATTTAGCTCCATCTGTCCCTTTTTATTCATATTCTAAACATAGTTCACAGATAAACTCAGTCTGAATTTAAATGGATATTTGCTATAAAAGCTTGAAAATGATTTTTGAGACTTGGTGATATTCAGAGTAGAGTGCAAATAATATTCCAGCAGGGGCCTCAATAAAATAGAGTAATAGAGTAATATGTAGTCAGACAAAATACTGGGGGCTAATTTTATTCAGTGCCTCCTCGGTGACCTTTGTGATGAAGTAAAATGCAGTTCCAGAACATCTGCAGGTGACAGGAAGTTGGCAGAGTGCTGTGACTGAAAGTCAAGCTTTACTCAGAAGAACCTTGGGAGAGAGACGTATTCAGTAAGAGACCTCATGGAATTCAGAGTTTTGCACACTTGTTGGCACAGCCGCATGTACCAGAACAAACTGGGAATTGTGAATGCCTTAGTGAGGAGCCTTGCTGAGGAAGACCTGGATGCTGCAGAGAATACCAAATTAATGACAGTGTGCCATCATTTATTTGCAAATAGAGCACATTGGATGGTGGGCTGTATTAAGCAACAGAATAAGAGGTTTTTATCTCCCTCCTACCAATAGTGATGAGGCCTGCATCTAGAATACTGTGTGCAGTTTGTGTTGACACTGCCACCTCTCCAGTTCAGGAAAGGCTTTGAGAAACTTTAGAGAGTCTGATGGTGGTCTGCCAAAATGGTTAGGGGACTCAGGACATGATTTGCAAGGAGTAGTAGTTTGGCTAGCTTAGTCTGGCAAGAAAGAGGTGAAGATGCAGTCTACTAGCCACCTACAGCTCCATGAAGGGTAACTGAAAGCGATGGTACCAAAACTTCACTTGTGGCAGATAACAGCAAATGGCAGTGGCCTTAAGGTGTGACTTGACTGGTTTGGCTCAGGTATGGAAATAAATTCTCTATAGCACCTACAGCAGCACTGGAAGAAGTTACTTGTGTTGTGGAACCTCAGTCCTGGGATGCTTTCTGAGCTCAGAAAAGCCACGACAAAGCCACGACTGATCTCAGATGATAGTATTTCAGCTTCGTGTGGAATAGCAGACCAGATAATGGGAGAAAAGGATCTCTGGAGGTTAACACTTCTAGAATTCTTTGCTGTTTTTGCTGTTTTTTCGGTCTTGCTCTTCCTTTCTTAGACTTCCCTGCCTAATCAGGGCTGTGTCTGGAATGTTTGTGGTGCCTTCTAATGAAGAGTTTTCTGTCTATGTCCTTTGCAGAAGTGGCTGTTTACCTTGTTGTGTGTTTTTTTTTGTTTTTTTTTTTTGGTAAAGGATGCAGACTAAAATTAGCGTTCCACCCATATGTTCTTCAAAGAAAGAAATCCATGTGGCAACATGGGTGACCATAAGTCAAAGTCCATTGAACATGAGCATCCATTCACAAGCGTGTTTCTTTTCACAGCAGTTTCTTCTTCAACAGTATCAAAGCCTTTCATGGCCATTCTTGTCCTCTGCAGATCTGTTGGCAGCACTAGTTGCAGAATATATTTGGTGTAGATTTCAATCTCTGGAATTGATATCCCTCCAAAGAATTTTTTTGTTCGTTTTTTTTCTCTGTCAGACTATTTCTTTATTTCTTTCTACTTAGTTATTGTTACGGTCTGAGGACCCTTTCTCTTACTGCCTCTTGCTAGATAGCAATGTTATTAAAGGAATTCTGCTGACTCTCTCCATTGTCACCGATGTTGTCATTGAACTCAGTCTATGTGAGTTCCGTGGTTGTCACTCTGCTAGTTTCTGAACGGCACCAGACAGCATTCTCTGTTTCTATCGCTGAGCAGTTGTACAAGACTCCTCTCATTAGTTAACACAGATTGATGTGTGTGAATATATGCTGTTTTCCCTCAGCTTTTGACTTTTTGCTATGAGGTGTCTTTTGAAAGCAAGCGTCCATGGTGAAGGCTTTTTGCATGAAAATTTGCAAGTTGTCTTGTTTGTAGTCACATCCCTAATTAAATTTTTCAGACACTTTCATCATTGATCATTTTGGAGATGATCCTTTGCCAGTTTTTTCTCTACTCTCAGGGACTAACCCAATTCAAAACCACTTTCTATGGGCGTTCTGCTTATCTTTCAGCCCAGGAGTGGATAGATGGCACTTGGTATATGATTACCCCAAGACTGTCAGAGCTAGATGCCTAACACTATATGATAGCTGTTACCATCCTGGTTAGAGACCATAGTGAAACAAGTACTTAGTATTTATCAGTTTTTTTTACTTGCATTGAAACCTCAACAGAAATAGGTAATTTCGTATCCAGAAATTCAGAGTTTTTTTAACCTGTTCACCTCTCTTTTAGCTCTTGACCACTACAGTTTCATAGATATGGAGGGGTCTTGTGGGTATCAGCTCTGTCAGAAATTAATTTCTGTTATTTGGATTGCTTCAAAATTTGTTGTGATTATGTGAAAAACTTTTCCATTTCAGGTGAGCAAAATGGTAACAGAAATCCTGGTGGGCTGCAAATTGGTGACCTTGTAAACATTGACCTTGATTTGGAAATTGTGCAGTCTTTGCAGCATGGTCACGGAGGATGGACGGATGGCATGTTTGAAACGTTAACAACAACGGGAACAGTTTGTGGCATTGATGAGGATCATGACATTGTAGTACAGTATCCAAGTGGGAACAGGTTTGTGATATAGCCTTTGTCATTAACTCTCACAAACTTTCTTTGCCTTCATCTCGTGTTGTTATCACTTGCTTCCAGAAATATTCTGTTTTCCTTTTGCTTATATTAAGATTTCCCTGAGAATTTTTATATTCTTTTTGCAATGTGTGGTGAGGACTTAGAAGCTCTCTGAACTTTGAAGATTTAAGGCTTTAGTAGAAAAGGGAGATCTGTTGTCTCTCACACTTAATAGAAGTTTGAGTCCAAAATAATGAAGTTGTGGAATATCTTTATTTCCAAGATGTTGTGTTTTACATGGTATTTTTTTTAATTACAAAGTGTCCCATGGCTTCAAGGGAAATGGTAATAGCAGTGCAATCTAGAGTTCAGGGGAATGGGTTAAGAGGACAGGTGATAAGACAAAATGTCTTATGCTGGGAATCTCATCTAATAATATAGAGACGTTGACATGATCTGTATCTAGCTTTTTTTTTAATTATTATTATTATTCAAAGGGGTGTTAGTTTGTGTAACTATGGAGCAAGAATGGGAAGTGTTGGGAAAGTTTTTGCCAAAACCACATAAAGTCTATCTGATGGGCAGAAAATGGTCATTGACAAATATGCTGTATCATCAATTTGCAGAAAGCTTTCACACATACAAGCAGAACTGCGTTCAGTTTATCTATCTATATTTTTAAACATTCCTTTTCACTTCCCAAGTTTAAAATTTACTTAAAATGATTCGTTGTTTAGGTGGACATTTAATCCAGCTGTTCTCACCAAAGCCAATGTTGTCCGAAGTGGAGATGCTGCTCAAGGTGCAGAAGGAGGTACCTCTCAGTTTCAAGTGGGTGACCTTGTTCAAGTGTGTTATGACTTGGAGCGAATCAAGCTTCTTCAGAGAGGTCATGGAGAGTGGGCTGAAGCAATGCTTCCTGTAAGTAGTTGTGCATTTGGACTCGGATTATTAAGCTTGTATAATGCTTCCGGTTATGATTGTTAGTAATACCTGGAGGCCATGAGACTGTGACTTCCTTCTAAGTCAGAGAAAGTATGTTCTGCCAAACAGCGTAATGCTTGCTTAGCCTGATGAAACGTAGCTAAAAGGATTAGTGACTGTGCTCTTATACAACAAGCTTCGTGCTTTGCTATAACGTTCAGATTCCTAAATATTTTATTTTTAGTGTATTTACTAAAGATGTTTTCTTCAATGCAGACTTTGGGTAAAGTCGGTCGTGTCCAGCAGATCTATTCTGACAGCGACTTAAAGGTAGAGGTTTGTGGGACATCTTGGACGTATAACCCAGCAGCTGTCTCAAAGGTGGCATCAGCAGGATCCGCTATAAGTAATGCATCTGGTGGTAAGTTTGAAGAATAACCAGTAATGTATGTATGGCAAGTACTTTTGTTAATCACAAAATTAAGCACTAGTGCAGTGTTTGTATGTAAGGTTAACAAAGTTCAGACTTGAGATTTGGCTCATCCAATATTAGACTTCATAGAGAGATGGAAGAAGCAGCTTTCAGTAGGTATGGAGATGTCGATAATTGTTATCTTGATAGATGCAAAAACTCCAGATGTGTTTCTGTTTGTGCAAGCATATTGTTGATCTGCTCTGAGGGCTTTAAATTTGAAGCGATTAGAAGGGACGTTAGAGTGGAATAGGCTCTGAGGCATGAAGAGAGTGTCACTGGGTGAAGAAAGCAGCGTATTTGTTCCTTGTTTAAAGGTTGTGTGGGATAACAAGCGTAAATGAGGGATCTGTTGCAAGCAGTTACTCAGGGTAATATTCTTTCCTTAGAGGTTTTGTCTTAAAATTTTATCAGATGTTTTGATTTATCACAGTGGGAATTTTTTTTGGTTTTAGGCTATGTAATTACACTTCAGTTCTGTTGAATCTGCTCTTGGTCATCTAATATTGATGCAAAAAATTATCAAAATTATCTGCGTTTTATGTTCTGTTGGCTGTTTTGTTTATCAGTTATACTGGAATGTCTTCCTCTTTAGTCATAGCTAGTTGTTTTTTCCCATTCACATATTTACTTGAATGCCAAGAAAGCTTTCAAGAAAGGCTTCTAGACTTTCACATGGGGACTTTGCCTGAAAAGCATAGATTTAGTCACTTTTTTCTAAAAAAGGAAAAGAAAGTCACAAAGGGCAGGAAACGTAACAGGATTCTTACTCTTCTATCTGTATATCAGCATTTAAATGTGTTTTTATCTTCTCCCCTTCCCTTCTATGTTTCATGATAGACAAGCTATTTATGGTTAAATCAGCCTGGTTTTGAAGTATTTGATGTGACAGTCTCAGCTATTTAAAGGGCAGTGGGATGCAGCATTTACTCAAAACTCAGTAATTTAAAGCTGACATTTTAGGGTGGTTCATATATTACTTAGGCATGTGTCTTTAGAAACGTGACAAATTTAGCTGTTATTTTTCTGTTCTTCTGTGACTAGAATTGTAGTCTTAATTGTGCTTTGTTTAATAATTGTAGAGAGATTGTCCCAGCTATTGAAGAAACTATTTGAAACCCAAGAATCCGGAGATCTCAATGAAGAATTGGTTAAAGCTGCTGCCAATGGAGATGTCGCTAAAGTGGAAGATCTGCTAAAGAGACCAGATGTAGATGTGAGTTATGGGGGGACCTGTAATGCTAAAGGAATAGATTTACTCCTTGTCCTAGACAGCCTTTGTCAGTCAGCAGTGAGTCTGCATAGAAGTAATGCACCTGGTTCCAGTGCTGCGTCTCTTTGTTTTCCTTTGAAATGTGCTGAGGGACATCTGAAAATGCTGCTTAAAATAACCTTTTTCACTGAACAAGTTTTGTTATGCTGTCTACAGTGAACAAAAATATCTTCAGTCCTGTGTCTTCTGGAGTCAGGGAAGAGTGTCAAACACTCACAATTAATGAAGAGTCTTCAGCTTTTTTTTTTTTTTTTTTGGAAAACATTCATGAGGTAGATCTCATCTGCTCTATCAGATGCTATTTATCAAATGGTCTAGTTACATAGTAGTGCGACTAAACATTAAAAAAAAAAATTAAGGATTTGATTCAGGGAACACATTTTGAAATCACAATCAGATGTTTTTCTCACTGCAATGGTAGTAATTCTTGTGGGAAAGGGATTAAACTCCATCAGTTCTGAGGGGTAGTTTGTAGCTCAAGGTTATACAAAGCATGTTATTTTGTTCAGATTGACTCTTCTTGTTGACATGAATTAGAAAATGAAGTTAAGTATACCTTAGAGCAGAGAATGGGCATCATTCTGAGTCCTCTTCTCAAAATCTTGCCTTTATGGTAGCCTAAAGGTAATTTTTTAAAAATCTATTTATCATTAAGGTCTTAATGTTTGAAATAAGTCCCTTTCTTCCTTCTTTCTTTCAATCTAGCTGATGCTATAAAAATGACATAGAGTAGAACTAAGGGGAAATTATGTCAAAAAAGCAGCTGTCTAAAACCAGTTCGTTAGTCTCCTATGTTGTGGTTCTGTGATAGGCTGTTGTTTTCTAAGATACTTGCGTGTATACAGTGTCCGTGAGGGGGTGTGTGTGTGTCTTGCCCATTATCTCAAAGTATTAATATGCTTCCAGGTAAATGGACAATGTGCTGGACACACAGCGATGCAAGCAGCTAGTCAGAATGGCCACGTTGACATTTTGAAGTTGCTTCTGAAACAGAATGTGGATGTAGAAGCAGAGGTAAATTAAATATTTAAAATATATACCTTCTGTCCCCTTAAGTTTTTAACTTTGCTACAGGAGTAACAGCTCTGGAGTTGCTTTCCAGGAATAATTTGTAAATGTTTCTGGTTTTGTTTTAGATAATTTGCATTGCTTGCAACTATATTTCTGATTTTTCTGACATGTTACTGATGACAGACAAACTGCCTTGTTTTTTCTGCTTGGTAGCTAGCTATTTAAAAATAAAAAAAATAAAAATTAATCAGCATAGTAATAGAGGGTGTAGAAAAAATGCTTTGCTTTTTTTAATGGTATATAATCAGACTGAAAAGAAATTAATAGACTGCCTTTTATACAGATTGCCTTTCTTGGATGGGATCTTACAAAATGTCATTTGGGTTTAGTACAAGATGTGTAACTTTATATTTAAAAGCTAGTGCTCCATGTGTACATCTCTGTTTTCTGTGGGGGGTGAATTGAGATACTGCATTTTTTGGTTTTCTGGTAGCTGTGACTGACCTTCAGGATAGTGTTCCTGTGTCTGCTATGATACCTTGTATACATCTGTCACTTTTGTTCCTCTTTGTTAGAAATTAAATTAGGAAATTAATAATTCCAATTTGTGCTGCAGATGATCGATATTTGTAAGGCCCCAAAAGAATCTAGAAAAATTGTTTCCTTGTTGCTACAACTGATTCTTTGTATCACTTGTGCTAACAATGTTACCGAGGTTCAATATCCAGTTCTTTAGCACCTTTAATTTTGTGAATCATAATGCTCATACTAAACTATGCAACCTAGTATGTGATTGTAGTGGATGAAGCCCCTTCTTAATCTCCCTTTATTTTTCAGTACTAGCACAGTAGGCTAGCACACTTGCCTGTGGCATTAAGAGGAAGAAAATGCTGTTGGATACTGCAGATGCCGACCCTATGTCTTACATACAGTATTAAGAGCTTTCTCATTCTAAACTAAAGTCTGAACAGAAAGTAATACAACTTTCAACTCTGCTTTCAGTTCAGAATTGTAAGGGTTTCTTCAGATTAGGGTTGTTTTTTTTTTTTGCTATGATTGCTCCTGAGAGAGTTCTCTACCAGCGGATTGTAGTATTTTGCTTTTTGAATTAATTTACCTCTCTTGTACTTGCACATAATCATAGAGTCATAGAATGGCTTGGGCTGGAAGGAGCCTTAAAGATGATCCAGTTCTAACCCCTCCTCACCAGCTTCCACCCGGGAAAAAAATGCAGAATACACTGATGTTGTAGCCTTGGTTCATTCTGTGAATCATAAGAAGAATCTGTCAAATTTCTATTACTTAGAATATAATTTCAAGCTTAATAGAATGCTTAGAAACTAGTAGTGTGCCCAGTCGGTATTTGAATAACAGAAAAATGACTTCTTATGCTTGGACTCTTAGCGTTACATTGTATTTAATACACAGAAGTTGTACTAGGTTGATGCAGTAATGAAGTGGTGATACAACCCTTGGAACTAAAGTAATCTTTATTCACTGGCACACCTTTGATTTATAAAGATGTTCTACTTAAATGGAAAAATTGACAAATTTGATGCAGTACGTTCTTGCTGTGGTCTGATGTCTGTGAAGCACCTTCATTTTAGAAGCAGTACTTTCACTGCAGTACACACCATCACTGCTGTAAACTAGTTGAAGCTGCTTTTCCCTTGTACTGTGGGATCAAAGCTGCAGCGTTAATCAAGTGGTGGACTGATACTCCTGTGGTGTAAGGAAGGATTAGGTGCTTTGCAGAGGGAAGTCAAAGCACCCTATATGCAACTTCGAGATAGCACATCTGGTAATCAAACGGCAGAGTTGCTAGTGTTCCCATTATCTCAGCCTTCAGAAGTGTTGTAACACTAGCTTTAAAAACAAAAATACTTCCAGGAATTTCATTTGGATTTTCAGGCCTTTTTTATGTACTGTTGTTTAAGACCTCCTGGGCTACAGAATGGGTTACACTGATTTACTGGACGGGTGGTGTGTTGTGTTTGGTTTGGTTTTGTTGACAGTGCTTGTTTTTTAGTAGGAGCCATTGAGGTTTCTAGTGTACACATCACAGTGATGAGGATGGTAGTTACATATAGCACTGAACGTCGTGTATCACGGAATGTATGTTTGTACACAAACAGATTCTTCCTTTGCTATTACTCCTTTGTGGTTTGATCAATTCTTTTATTGATTTGGTATTTGAATGGTAGAGTTGATCTAACTTTTTTTCTTTTGAAGAAACTGAGTGTGGTTCCGTTTAAATTCATCTTCTTGAACCGAAATGGGTTAAATTATACTGGGTTAAATTAATGTTTCTACCCTAGGACAAAGATGGAGACAGGGCTGTCCATCACGCGGCCTTTGGTGATGAAGGTGCTGTGATAGAGGTTTTGCACCGAGGCAGCGCAGATTTAAATGCTCGCAACAAACGGAGGCAGACTCCACTTCATATTGCTGTCAACAAAGGTCACCTGCAAGTTGTGAAGACTTTGCTGGACTTTGGCTGCCATCCTAGTCTCCAGGTAATGTAAATGTTTTAGCCAAATTCTCTTTTAAATGCTCAGTCTTTTATCTAAAGAGCCCTGATGTATAGGATGTAGGGTACCGTAGTTAGACAGGGAGTTTTGTCTGTAATTAATGGGGCAGAAGCTTTGACATATGAGTGGAACCTCCTGTTGAGATGGTAGAGGAGAACCCTGCTGTCAAACAAGCAAGCATCCACATTCTGTGTGAGCTGAATGCAGTCTCACACAGTGCACTAGTAACACAGGTCAGAATGGCTAAGTTTGAAGAGATTTGCAATAGAAGGAAAAAGCTGCAATGTCCTAGGCAAATCAAGGCACATAGTAGTAACACATGTACCCTCTTGTTTTGCCATAATTTCAAAAAGCAGTAAGTTCTTTGAAACTGTATATTCGCATAACAGAAGGTGAGGAAACTTTCTTAAAATTAGTGGATATAGTGATTGTTTGTCTGCTTTCACCTGGCTTTATAGATGCTCTCTTGATCTCTTCAAGGCTGAGCTGTCAGGCAGCTAATGTTCATCCAGACCCTGTTTAGTATTTGTTAAATGTTAGATAAGTAAGGAGTCTGTCTAGAGCCCAGTAAAAGGGGGCTGTGTGCATTATGCAATGATGGATGTTCTGTGGGTAGCCAAAGAGCTTATCTCTGACTTTGAATTACATAAATGTGTTTGTCTTGAAAAGTCCAGTAGAATCTCCACCTGGAAAGTAACAGTGTTATTGAAAATAATTAACTTTTAGATGCAATAGATTCTGGACTCTAATGTGCAAATGTGAGTAGCTGATTGACTTTGGATCAGAACACAGGAAAGTGAGGCATGACTGGAATTTAACTGGCCATCACTCTTCTTAAGGCAATTTGCTCTGTAAACAGAAGCATATATTAGTTTACGTGTATTAGTTTATAAACAGCAAATGATCAATTAGGCTGAATAAAAGCTGTATAGTTTAATTCTGGCAAACTGGTTCAAGCGTTTCCATTATTTGGTACTTTTTCTTTGGCAGTTTGTGATTCTCACTGTAAAGATTTCAAAGATTTGTTTTCATATTACAATGTATTGCTAAGATGTTCAGTTCCTGTGTTTATCACTTAGCAGTTGAGTCAGTGACAAAAGTCTTCCTGACTTATATGGTATTAGAATTCTACTGGAAGCATAAATCTAGAGAGTTTGCCTGTATAGCAGCAAATAAGCATAAATGGATGTGTTTTCTCACTGTTAATCATAGAGCATTCCTTTCTAGTGCAACCATTTGTGTCCTTGAATAAGTAATGTACAAACTACTACTGGAAGAAGTAGTATTTCCCCTTACTTGAGATATTTGAAAAATAAGCTAAAAATGTAAATGACTTCCCTTCAATTCAATTGTGCTGAAATGTTTTCATTTACCTTGTGTAATGTAATCCTATATGAGCTGCAAGAAGTTCAAAAGCTTAATGTTGCTTGTGTCATTGGCTTTTGCTTCATGGAAAATGATGTGCTTCTGTTAAAGCAACACATGTGCCTAAGTTTATTACTTTGACTGCATTTTATTTCTGGTTCTGCTTAACCTTTTATGTCATATTGTCTTCTTGGTATTGTCTTTCACATGGTTAATCACTAACTTGATCTTAGCCATCGTCACTCAGAATTCCCTGCCTTCCCCCTGCCTGGCTAGTCTCCTCTTCCATTCTTCTTGTTGCTATCTTGCTGTTGCTCAGAAATTTTAACTTGGGCATCATCTCAATCCAGATGTGAGGCACAGAGAAGTTGCTATCTACACCAGTATCTTCAGTGCTGTCAGATGCAAGGCATACTTAAGCTCTGATGTGGAGTTCTGGTAGTAGAGTAATTATAGCAAAGTGGGAGCTCGGAATAGGATTACCTACTCAAGTGTTTGCAAAACCAGAGCAAGATCAACAGCAGCTTGCTCTGAACTCTGCAATATAGCTACACTTCTAGGTACGAAGAGCTGTTCTGTTTGTGCAGTCAGTTTTTCCTAGTGATAGTAAAGTGTCTTTTCTCTTTAATGTGGATGCATGGAAAAATTGATGTAAGCTGTTTCTGGCTTCAGGATTCTGAAGGTGACACTCCACTCCATGATGCAATAAGTAAAAAGCGTGACGACATCCTGGCTGTATTGTTAGAAGCTGGAGCAGATGTAACCATCACCAACAACAATGGCTTTAATGCTCTTCACCACGCTGCACTAAGAGGAAACCCTAGGTAAAGATTTGCTTTTAAAAATTTTCTCATCATTTGTAAAAGGAAGGCAAGTTCATGGGCGTTGTATTCTTTCAAAAGGTCCTTAAGTCTGCATATAATGATGTTTTTTAAATTTTGATGTTGCTTAGATAGGAATTCTTTCTTAATAGTTGAGTAGCCTTAAGTTCTGACAAATGAAAAGTAGTGACCTTAAGATTGTTGGGTTAAATTGCATTTGAAAGTATAAGAAACATTTAATTTTATTTCCTCAAAAGCATGTACAGAAGGAACTTGCTGCTTAAGGTTTCATATAACAAGTTATTAAAAAAAAATTGAATTTAAGGCATAGTTTGTTTGTGCTAGCTACCTACTAGACATCTTCACTGAATCTTCAGATCAGATAGTTTTCCAAAAATTACATAGGTAGGGCTTCATGGAAAGCCTGTTGTTTATTGCATGATGGATGAATGATTTTCTTTGAGGCTGTTGTTGTAACAAGAGTTCAGTGGTACTGTATGGGGGAGAATTGAGTGTGGTTTGCATGAAGAAAGAAATGTGTATGTTTACTTGTTGAACTTTACTACTAAATTCTGCTGCTTTTCAGTTGAGTGAAGTTGGACAAATAAGGGTGTATATTATGCCTGGGAATAACATCTGGGTTATTCTCTTCATATATAGCTAGACTGATAATTAAAAAGTAAATACAAGTGTTATGTACATAAAGTGAATGGAATTGTGCTTGACAAGTTAAAAGTCATGGTTGGAAGTGTTGATGGGAACAATAACTGTACTTACAGCTTTTTATAGTGCCCATAGTAGGTCTGTAAGAGAACACTTCAAGGATGTTGTGAAGGGAGCATGTTTTTTGGCATTCAGAGACAGTTCTTTCACAAGTCTGACCTAGTGACTTATTCATTTAATGTGAATTGTCCATATTTACATAGCAGCATTAACCACAAGTACTGTTTGCTGTCTCCAGTTATCTAAATTAGGTATTTTTTGGTAGTTTTCTGTTCTGTGCTGTTTTCCTTAAGCTCTTGTTACAGCTGGTTTGTTTGAAAAGTGATGTCAACACGAGATGCAGGGAAAGTGTATGAAAAAATACTCTTTCTAGGGATGCTGAAGATTTTTCTGTGGGTGGATGTTGTCGGGGCTACAGGCTCTTTCTTTGAGAGAGGTATCAAAATTGTAGCTTGGACTAGTTCATTGTCACAGCTGGCAGAATGTGAGGCATAGTACATTTTTTCTCAGGATCCTCTCTCCTTTACAAAAGTTTTTACTGGAAGAAGAAAAGTGTTTCCATTATCAGTGATATGAACTATGTGTAGGTTGCCTTGTATGTTTTTTGACTAACATCTGAAAAGATGAGGTGTCTAAGGCAGTGAGAGATCCACTTCTTTATTTGCAGCTGTATCTGAGCACTTGTGAAACAGGTAGGAGGAGAAAATCTTGGCTCCACTATGAACAGTGTAGTTTCATTTTTCACAGAACTAGATATTTTACACATCAGCCTGGGAAGGAATTAATGGAAATACCAAAACTTTTTTCAAGTTTTTTTTTTTTTTTTGTATCACCCCTCCACTCTCCCTCCAAAAATTCATAATTATTTGATTCATTTAGGAGTTGAGTTCTGTTTTCTTTCAGACTTTCATGATGATCATTTATTTCATAATGCTGATTCTGTAGTTCTGCCACTGGCCTCTTTCTGAATGAAAACAATTTTTTATATTTGTCACCCGTTCTTTCTAACCTGATATAGAACAATAGATACTGCTGATCTGTTAAATGAACTAAGCACAAAATACTTAAAGCACTGTTAAAAATAACGCTCTGAGTTTTACCCTGTAGCTAGTATGAGTCACAGGCAGTACATAATATGTTCTGCTTGAAATCTTACTGAAGTACTTGTATTTCCTAATCCAAGCTTTCTTGCTTCACCTAAGCTGGAGTTCTTCTGGCTTCAGGCTGTGGTGCCTTATATGGAATACACTGTACTAAATTCCCCTTAAGGTCACATATATAAATATATAAATAATTGTTATGTGAACGTTTAGCTTCCATATAAATATGTATACAAGTGTGTATGCATTCTGTGTATCACAAATATTTGCTCTGTATATAAGAATTGATAGTCAAAATCCATCTTGCTAGTTACTGATAGTAAAATAAATGTGCGTAAGTGATTGAATGCCACAAGAAAAATAAACTTCTGTAGAAATTTTTACAGTTGATATCAAATAGGTATTTAGAACCAGTTTCGTTTTCAGTGCAAAACCTGTTTCATCTTCTGTGACAGGTTGGAGCGTTTTCCAAAAGCAAATATATACTGTGTTTTGGAGAACATCCTATTATGAGCAGAATATTTCTCCCTTTAATAATTAGCCTCTGTCCATACGTTCTGAAATAATGCAGAATCGTTTTTCTTGCTCGTGTGGAACGCTGAAAGTGTAATTCCAGTTATGCTCTAGGTACCTTTTGAACTTCTGCATGGGAGATGGAACTCAAAAGAGATTTGAACTGATGTGGGGAAGTTAAAATTTTATTTAATACATGATTTTTAACTGAGTCATATTAAAAAGTGCATTTATTGTGGAATTTTTTCGAAGTACTGTGAATCTCGAAGCTTGGCAGACTTTACCTCCTCAGTGTTAATGACATTTTTCAGAGAGAAAAGAGGAGACTGAGATTTGAAAATACCATGCAGATGGGTTCTATTTCCCACATTTTCAGCTTCTGGTTGTGTTTGATCTATTCACATACCTGTGCCTTCAGATTTTTCATCTGAAGATGGGACTGCGAAGTGTGGGCGTGTTATATATCCATTGCCCCAGTTAGATGTAGATTTGCATTGCATCTTGTGAAGAGAGCTAGTCGCACTGCAGTCAACATCTGAAATAGAGGCGGCTTTTTGAGCCTGACCTCACTTGCCACATATGTACTACTAGTTCTTCAGACCATTCTGCTAGATTTTGGGTCAAAAAGTAAAAATGTTGGGGTTTTACGTGTGGTTTTACACTGCTGTTCAACAGCAAGCAGTTCATTGTGTCTGTTCCTAACTAGCACATAGCAGATAGTGTTTCAGAATGGGATTGCAATTTTTCCCTGGGGCTATTACATTATTTTTCATAGATCTCTCCTTGTTTTCAAATGTGCAGATGATTCAGACTGATTGGTAGTGGAATTCAACTGCAGTGATATGAGAGAGATGGGATTTCAGCTGTTCTTAGTGTCTTAGGAGTTGGTGCTGTACGGTAGTGGAAGTCCTCAAAGAGACAAGCTCTGGGGTAATTGAAGAGTTAGAAAATGATTTCCTGAAACGAAGTGATCTTTGCTTCCATACTTGCATTTCAGACAACGTAGGTTGAAGCTGTGTGCTTACAGAAAAAAGCATGCTCTTAAAACCTCTTACTGAAGTATGCTTTCAAAGCAGTTTCTGCCATAAGACTTCTGTTCAGATTGGTGTGGAGAAGGAATATAATCTCCATGGGCAGGCCTATAATTAGATAGCACATTAGCCTGTAGCTGTTGAGGTCAGTGACAAATTTATCTTTAAATAGTAAATAATGTGCCCAGCGTGTACAAGATGGCAAATGCAGTTCCTACCCTGTGGCATTTCTTCCCTTGTGCAATTTTTTTTTAAAGGAGGGGAGGGGCAAAGGGAAGCGGGGAGCAGAGGTGTCCGGACAGTAGATATGCTGTATATTGCAAACACTGTTCATGTTTTGATCAGTTTTTTGGTCAGTCCTGTTAAAAAGGCAACAATCTTAAGTAAAAATACAGGAGACAATCAGTCATTGGAAAATGTATTTATTTCACTGTTTACCTGTCTTCATAAAAGTTATAAGATATTAAACACAAGTGTTTACTTACAGATACAACCTTGACATTTTGGAATACAGAATTCACTACACTGTTGCCTTCTGTCTTCAGAGCACCTAGAAAAGTTTAACTCCCTCTGCAGAGGACTGCATAATTGACTCTGGCTTAGTGTCTAGCTTTAAAAATATGAAAAGTCCTGTAGTGATCAATGCATAGCTACAGCTGGTTGAAGGGGACCAAATCCATTGAAGAGGTGATTTGGTTCCATTTTACCAGCTTTAGCAAAGCATTGGAGTGCAGGAAGGCTACAGTTCAGTAACACTTCTGTAAGGCCCTGTAGTGTGCACAGACTGTTCACAAAGAACATGCAGCTTTCTCCAAAGTCTTTAATTTGGAAATGGCAGAATGGAAAGCTGTATACCAGCAAGGCCTGGTGTATACAGGCTTGTTCTTTCCTTGCATATTTCCTTGAGGCTCTTTGGATGAGTCTCAGCTCAAATAATAGTTGCAGTTGAAACTGTTTTTGGTCTGCAATAATGAAATTCTGGAGCAGTGACCAGAAACACCGTACTTCCAAGTTGGACTCACGTAGGGTTCCTTTGCCTCCTGGTGTTAACCTCGACTGGAGAGAAGTTTCGTTTTGCCACCTCCCTGCCCTCTTGGTTTTCTGGCAGGGTACCCTTTGCAGCTGCTTCAATGCTGTAGTTGGTTAGCACAAGTGTAAATGTCAAGTGCTTTCAATTCCATCACTGTATCTCTGGTTAGTATTAACTTTTTAGGAATGGTTATATAATATAGCACGGCAGATTTTTTCCCCATTGATTGTGCATGTGAATATTTAACACCAAGAAAAAATGCAATTTTTTAAAGAATCACCTTGAGTTGAGTCTGATTTATTTTTTTTTCTCCCGCCTAAACCGAGGATCCTTAATACATTTGCACATGCTTACCTTGCCTTTTTTTAATGCTGTGTGCTGAGCTTTTTCCATGAGCTCTGACTGCAGTGGGAAGTAGGGGGCCACGTTAGTTGAAGCCATTCACTAATAACGACAGAGTCAAGTGCAGCCCCCATCTGCTTGTTGCACAGTGTGATACTGGTGAGAAGATCTATGTAAATATATTCCCAACCCCATGTATCCTAATGGAAGCGTAGCAGGTGTGTCACTTGGACTTAAGCATTCAAGATGGCTATAAAATTAGTTTCTATTTTTACCAGGTATACAGGAACTGTTTTACAGATACAGCTGCTCAAGTGCGCTTTTGGATGGCAATACAGTTGCATGTACTGGCCATATCGGGACAAAAAACGGCCATGGAAAAAAAGCCGTGTAGCATTTGATAATGTCAGCATCTGTTATCCCTGTCAGTCACACAGTTGAAATGTTTGAGTTACAACTGTGTCAGCAGATGCCCAAAGTTCAGCGTGTGCTCAGTTAAAACTGAACAGCTGATCGGAGTGATGGATGTGACATTTCAGAGTGACTGGATACGTATTCTTAGAGATATGCTAACATGAACTAGCAGGAAGCAATGTCAACATGTAATTTTAACTTCTGTATCACTCAGAACTGTCATTTTGTTTCAGAATAGCATTGCAACCTTACACAAAGCAGAGGAGAAAGAACACAGCATGATGATGACTTGTTACCAAAAACTTCCCAAAATAAATTGGAGCTGTTAAAAAGTTTGAGTACGTAGTGGAGGCCAAACCAATTAGTGGGGAGGACAGGAACTCTTCAGCAAAAGGACCAGATGCTTAGCAATTAACCTCTCTATAAAGCTCTTGGTAATACCAAACTACTTCTATGAGCGCGAGCAAGTCCAGTAGCATCAGTACTTTTAGAACAGCTACTGCAGTTTCATTTTGTTTCCTGCTATAAAGTAGGTTTTAATTCAGATTTAAAGATGCCATTCATTGTCTTTGTGCCAAAATATCTGCTTATAAGAGGGGGAGCTTTCTAACAAATTTTAGCAATTTACTTCAGCAATTTTAGCAGTTTACTTTAGGTTCTGAGAACGTTCTTTCTTCTGTACGTGTTATGCTGTAGTTTCAGGTAATAAAAATAGCAGGCTTATGTATAATAGCTACTTGAATTACGTGAGAATTTTAAAAATAAGGTTCTCCATCTAAAAATGGTATGTTGCCTTTTTGTTTTTGTTTTTGTTTTTTTGGTGTTTTTTTTTTTTTTCCCAGACATTTTAGTAAAGCACAGGGGTAGAGTTACAATTTTCAATCTGGGACAAATGTGCCTGCTTTACGTGACCATATCATGTAATTGCTCTTAGAAGGCTTGGGAGCTTTACTCATATTTTTCCTCATTCCTGAATTTAGTCTTGAGCCTCTTTACTTAGTGATGGTATGTGCTGGTTTGTTTTAATTAATACTGCTTTTAGAACTTGAAACTGTTGTGAGACTTCTTTCTAGAGTTCCCATATTTCTCATGTAGATCTTAACATTTTCGTGATGCTATAAAATCGTATTAGCACAGCCAGTATTCTTAAATCTGGATTTAAAATACATTCAGTTAATTTGAAAATAGCGTGTAAGGTAACTTACCTTCTAAGTATTGCCATTTGTGTTGTCAGTTAGGAATCTGTCAATAGCTTTAATCCGCTGACTAGCGACTGTGGCCTAGAAATCTCTGTATTGTCGCTTTCTGCGCATAAACCTGACGCAGCAGTTTGTATCAGAGCTCAGTGAGCACAGTAAATGCTGATTTGGAGAAAATGCTAACTTAAGTGTCACACACTAAATGGCAGCTGTTATCGTACTTATAATTCTGGTTATCCTTCTCTCTAAATCACAGACTTCATTTCTTAGCCCTTTCTGCTTGTGTCCCAGTTGCAGCCTGAAGGTTAAATGTTCTGTGCTAGGTGTAAATTCTAAAACTGCCATCATAAGTATACAGAACTTGCTGTGATTAGTAAAACACAGTCTTGGTTAAATGAGATGTTTTAGCAGTCAAGCTTTTAAGGTTTGCTTAGGATCTGTTGAATGAGGTGTACTGGTAATCATCACTTCTGCTGCTGTGCTTTGATCTTAGTTAGCATGTTTCAGCTGCTTGTTCCCTGCCTCTTTCCAGTTCTGTGTGTACAGCTAGTGTTCTGCTTACCCATGAGCAACTTCTCCTACCCACGTTCATAGTCCCCTAATTTCATGTTTTGTGAGCTGTTACTAATAAGCGTGTGTTATTTTGGCAATACCAGCTGACTCTCAGCAAGTTAAATTGTCACTTGAATGTCATTCAAACGTGGGGAAGCCTGTTCCTCCCAACAGCTGCTTAGTTTCCTCTTACTGGTCGTTCTGTGCCTGCCAAAAATACATACTTCTTTACATTCCATAGCATTGTATGTTCATATGGGTACATAAAGAAGTATGTGCTCTGAGCAGGTACACACAGAGTTGCTCAGCTATCTGTCAGCTGAACCTGAAAAGCACTTTGCTTCTTTCCATTGCTTTCATTAAGTAAAACTGATATTTCTCTGGGAGAACAATATTACGATTAACTGCTGGTAGAAACCCAAACGTGGCACTCTCACTGAACTCGACAATGCAATTTACCTGCACGGTGGCTTACAGCTGGTCATGGCTCATTGCTCTGTGATGGCATGGACATGTGAAGTGCTTATCCAGGCGTTGTTCCGCGCGACCAGGATTGAATGGAGAGCCGAATCGCTGGGAGCTTTGCAGAGGGGCTTCTTGGGATTCACAGTTGTATTCCACTGTAAAAGCAGCAGCTTCCTCTCAGGTCTTCAGGCAGACTTCCTCGCTGGTGCTCTGTTGTGTGGGATCCTGGAGGGAACCACAGGCTCATCTAACACAGCAGTTAGAAACTTCCTCACCCCCCCACCCCAGCTCCCTGCTTCATACATCCCCTGTTCTGTGAGCTCACTGCAGCTCTCTACTTATTTCCGCTGTAGCCGAGAGTGGTTTTTAAAAAGTGGTTGCACGTGCCGGTGGCGATCCTGCTTATTGCAGGCATAATGACACTGCACTTGGAAAACAGCCTCTAACTGCTGTGACAGGATTTGGATTGTTAGGCCGAAGGTCACATGGGAAAGCTAATACCAATTCAACACTTCTACAGGCAGGGTTTGGGTTGTCTTTTCTCTTTTTTGTTTTCAGTTTTTTCTAAATCAGCACTCACCTGCTTCAGTCAAAATGTGGTCCACACTTGAAATACTTATGCAAACTAAAAACCCGACAGCCCCAACCAAACCCCAGGTTTAACTCCATTTTGTCTGACTCCGTGCTGGGTCTGCACTGAAAGTTAACTGTTTGCTGCATGGGAGGGGTTTGGCTTCCAAGGGGCTGTCAGGCATAGCTCGGGCTGCTTTGTTGTTCAGGGCTTCGCTGGGGTTACTGTGACGAGCGAGCTTTCTCTTTCCAGCACTAGAAGGGCTTGGCAATTAGTAAATGTGATAGTTGCGAGGCAAGCTGACAGCAGAGGCGGTAAGGGTTTCTGCAGCTCGCCACAGAGGGCTGGTGCAGCTGGCAGAGAGCAAATCAGCGTAGCAGGAGCTGGCACAGCGCGGCGCGGAGAACAGCAATGCAGCAGAGTTACAGCACTCGCATCCCAGGGCTGTAAGTAGGTTGCTTCCTCGTGCATCCCAGATAAAGCACCTCCACGTTCTGCACGGAGCTGCTGCAGAGCTCAGCTGCCCTGCTGTTCTTTCTGTGCAGGTGGCAGCCCTTCAGCTGTGGTTTGTGTAGGAAAGCAGGAGTGTGTTCACTGCAACCACCACTTGCTGTTTCCTGAGCAGTTAATGGCACTGCAACATTTGAGTTGATGGTCTCTAGCAAGAATTGGAAGGAGTTGGGCTTTCCTGCTAGGAATTTTGGACTGCTGCTGTTCTCTTTCAGCCTGCTCTTTACACCACCAATGCTTGATACTTCCACACACTCACAACCAGAGGGATTAATAACAACTCCAAGAGACCCGTCTAGTAAATAAGTTACACATGCACAAAGCCAGAGGCATCCTCCACGTGCAGAGCGAGGCCGCTGTGGTGGCGGTGCATTACCTGAGCTCAGCGCCATGTGGGCGGGCGGCCATGCCACCCAGGGCCCTGCTGCCGCCATCTCGCCCCCCAGCTCCTCCGGGCCCGGCCTCAGCCCCATGCAGACACGGGAAAGCCGCGGGAAGCAGAGCAGGGAGAGCAGCGGGGCCGGCACCTGCTGCCTGCTGTGGAGCGCTCAGATGGGGATGGTGGCGGAGAGAGTGGTACCTCGCTGCTGGGCTGGGAGCGAGGGGTCCAAGGATGCCTTGGGAAGGTGGGCTGAGATGAGAGTAATCACAGGCAGAAAGGAGGGAAAAAAAAAAAAAGCAATTTAAAAAAAAAAAAAAATCAGCGCCCTTAAAAGTTGGGAGTCACTTGAGGAAAAATGAAAAATAAGTAAAAATAGCAAAGCAGCGCTGGTCTCCCCCCTGCCCGGCAGCGGTGGTTCCTTCTGGGTCCCGCGGCCGAGCCCCGCATCCTCCCGCGCCGCCGGGCCCGGGGCCGTCCGTCTGTCCGCGGGGGTCGGCCCCCCCCGCCGCAGCGCCCGCTCGCGGGCCGCAGCCCCGCCGCCGGCCTTTATAGGCGGCGAAGCATTTGAAACACGCACGGCCGGGCCGCCCGGCTCCCCCGCGCCTCGCTCTTCCCTGACCATATTTAGTCAACCCTCGCAAAAAATAGCCTCCCAGCTGCCGATTGTCGATCCGGGCGCTCTCCCGCGCTCCGCCTATCGATTGAGCATCCTGCGGCCCCGCGCCGCCTCCGCGGGGAGCCCGGGCCGGGCTGCGCGCACCCCCGGGGCAGCCCGAGGGGACCGCGGGGCCGAGCTGCAGCCTCGGGGGTAGCTGGAGGCGGGGGGGATATCGAAGGGGAAAAAGCAGTAACCCAGCTGGGAGCAATGGCTCTGTCAGTGTGATGTACACATGTGCAGAAGCAGCCCACAGCAACACAGATAGGTACACGTGCAGACAGATAAAGGGTATCCACACACCCACCCACACGGGTGTCTGTGGAGAGAGTGAAGTTGCTGAAATACAGCCACTTCACTACGACAGAGTAAGGAGCCCGAGTGTTTCAGGAGTCCCTGTGTTCCACCCAGAGCTCTTCATGTTGCTTGGGAGCAATATTGAAAATGCTGGCCAGCCTCTCGCGCTGCAGTTCAACTTACGAAGCCGTCCTCTCAGCAAGCACCAACACACTCAGTGGTTTAAGCCCAGTACCTCCAGGCAAGCAGCAAAATGCAGAGGGAAACACTGAGGCAGAGCTCTGGTTCCGTGCTGCAGAGTACCCAGTGACCCCATCCCGGTGTCCCGGCACAGCTCCGGGTGCTGCTCGTGGGAGGGCTGCTCCCCTCCCGGCTCCCAGCACCGCTGGCTGTGCTGCCTGGGGCTGCCTGCTGACGTGCGCCTCGGAGCAGGGCGCTGCCAAAAATAGCGCTGTCCTGCTCCTGTGTTACTTCTCGCCCCGTGTCGGTACGAACGCCCCTCGGGCTTCCCAGCGAGCGGGAGTGGAGGAGTGCTCTGCGGGAGAAATAATCCAGCAGAAAGAGGTCACTTTTAGGTGCTGCGGCGGGACCGCTTTTATTTTATTTTTAAACAAACGTAGTCAGAGGACAAGGTTAGGATAAGTTAAAAATCGTTTTGGTTCTCCTGTGTTTTAAAATGTGTGTCATGCGTACGTAAAAGATAACTGTGCAGTGGAAACTGTCTTTAAATCTGGCCTGTTCCATTAGCTGCTGCAGGTACCACAGGAAGCAGGTGAGCAGAGTTGGCCGAGCAGGGGTGGGAAGGAGTGGGGAAGCAGCTGTGTGAGGCTGGGGGGAATACTCCAAGCCAAGGTTTACTGTAAAGGATCCTGTATGAGGAAACCATGTCACACTGTGACAGTGGAAGGCTGACCTGAGGGAGGAGAACAGCAGGAGAGCAGAGAAACTTCTAACAGAGTGCGGTGAATCATTAGAACCCCTGGAGATAAGGTTTCCAATCAGTTTGTGCTGAACTGAGGCGTTGCTTCTGGAAAGGGCACTCTGCCCTCCCCGCAGCTCCGGCTTCAGCGCTCCCTTGTTGTATTGCTCGCAGTGGCCATGCAGTCACAGCGTGAGCTGGGTGATCTCACTGATCTGGCTGAAAGTGAACTCACCCAGGCTGGCAGGTTGTCTCGGTGGTGTCTGTGCAGCCAACATAGCGCTTGCACCGGCAGGGTAAGGGAAAGCGGAACCGTGACTCCTGATAGCAGCTTAAGTTAAAGGTGCTTAAGCTGACCTCTTGTGTCTTTTCTTTTTCTTTCACCTATGTATTTGTTATGTACCAAAACAAAACAAACAAACACAAAAAACCAACCCACCAGCCTTCCCCCTTTATCCTGCTGCATGCAGTCAAATTGCAGATGGTAGCATAGAATCTTCTGTCTGGTTTCTCTTTATTTTTAAGCAGGGTAGAAGGATGGCTTTGCAGTTAAGAATGCTAAATCTCAAATGTTTTCTATACAACAGGATGGTAGTTTCCTCTTCCTGTAAGTACCTTTTACCTTATAGGTTTTTTGAATAAAGCCGTTATTGTATGTAGCATTCTCAGTTAATGTTTGCAGAACCATAGAATGCCCTGAGTTGGAAGGGGCCCACAAGGATCATGGAGTCCAGCTCCTGGCTCCACACAGGACCACCCAAAGATCAAACCCTATGGCTGAAAGCGTGTGAGCAGCTGTAAACATTCTGTAAGAAAAATACATGAGGAAAAAAATTCCATACATGGATTGGTAATGAATCATACACCATATGTTTAAAGCTGTTGGTCATGACACTGGTGACTGTTTCATCATAAATTTCATACTGTTGAGTTCGCATTCTGATACTATGCATTATTTAGGTATGTATATGTTAAGCTGTGGCTCCAGACTCTCTTTAAAAAAAAAAAGAATTTAGAAAAACAAAGAGCATACTTGCATGGCAAGGTCAAATTAAAGGTGTAACAGTATAATGGGTGTTTCTTGTACCAAGTCACTGTGATAACTGTTGGAGCCTAGATGGTCATTGTGCTGGGAAGATAGGTCAGATGAGGTGGCAGCTCCAGAGAAAACACGAATCCTGGTGAGTTTAGTAATTCACCATTCCCCCAGCAATTGAGCCAAGGAAAGTAGCAGATACCTTCATCTCTGCCCACACATTGACTTCCTTGTTTTCACTAAGCAGGTGTTTAGCTCTTGTGAAAAATGAGCTAGTTTATTCATCCCCTTCAGAGCTTTACAGAAAAATTTCTCTAAAAGTTTCACCAAAGTTTTTGTAGAAAATTTCAGACTAAACGTGCACAAGATAATCCAACTGCAGAAGGACTCAGATCTTTGTCAGCTTCCTCCTCATCTGTCATTGAGTCATAGTACGACTTGGGTTGGAAGGGACCTCAAAGATCATCTAGCTCCACCCCCCCTGCTGCAGACCAGCTAATGACAACTTTGTCCGTCACAAAGCAAACAAACAAAATTGTAGTTATCGTGGCAATGGCATAGATTTGATGTTTTGCTATTCAATTAGCCACATAATCTGTAATTGCTGACTGAACTGCAGATGGTTATAGTCTGAAGCTGATTTTGTGGTTACTATTAGATTTGCTGATTTCTTAATCTTTTTAATAAAATTACAGTGAAAGTAGTCTGTCTTCTGTTTTAATGTATGCAAAATGAAAGCAAGTTTCCAGGACCTTGTTGGTGTTGTGATCCTGAAAATGGAGTAGTACGATTCAGCTGCTTCATTAATACTTGGTGTAGAATTGTTCATTAGGAATTGCTGCGTGATTGGCATGCAACGTTAGTTCACTAACGTGACCATGTTTTATGGTACAGTGCATGCTCGTTTCGGTGAGTGGTGTTCTGAATGATCGCCACTTAGCCAAGCTGTCAAAATTTTGGCAGCAGCTCTAGGAAATTCTGAAAAATAGGATAGTAGCAGGGAAGCCTGCAATGTGAACAGAATCCTGTGCAATGAAAGAGGCTTCCTCTTAGGCAGTGGGAAGGAGGCTGCAGCCACTGAACAGCTTAAATGTGTTTCCCATTTGTAGCACGTTAATATCTTCTAAGGTGTCACGTCCACAAAACCATGCTTCTGTCCTGCTGCCTGGTAACTTGGTGCAGTCTGGAAGAGAGGGGTGTGTGGTCTCTGACTTGCCTAGGCAGGAGAAACTGAGTATCAGTTACTCTCCCTCAAATGGTTCGCTGGGAGAAGTCTTACACATTTCTATTATAGATAGAAGTTGTCTCTTCGTTTTATCGGTCCTACTGTTTTTTCAGTACTGTATCCAAAGAGTAAGAGTATTCAAAAAAGCACTAGGCAGCTCATCTATATAGAAGTAAGACGTGGTCGTAGCCCCTGAATATTTAACAGTTGAACTTTAGAAGAAAATCTTAGTGGTGGTTAACAGCAAACCAAGTAAGAGAATATTTGAAAGCAGAACTGGTAAGGCTTGTGAGCTTGCAAATATTAGGATGAGTGATGTTTTTTCATAGCATCCAAAATACTACATCAGTCATTTTTTTAATTTTCTCTCAGAGATGTGGTGTTAAAGAAATAATGTCAGTAGTGTTTCTGAGGCTCAACACACTTCCCAGTGCATCGATTAAAGTATGTGAATGTATGTTGGTTGCTCTGAAAGTAATGCAACCTGTTTATTTCCATGGAAACTACAACAGCTACAAAGAGCACAAGAATACTATTTGATAGAACAGATTCTCAGCTACAGAACACTAGTTTTCAACATAGTCACCACCATTAGCTGTGCATTTTTGCCAGCGATGAACAAGAGCCTGGATGCTGTGCCCATAAAAATGTGCACCAGTGGAGCTGCCTCACTGTCACCGCTAATGGAACGCACCACCACTGCCTCACTGTGCTCACGTCCACTGTGTGGTCTCCATCAATGTTAAGCAAGCATCAAAGAATGTCAACGCATGACATTTTTTCCATATGGAGGAAGTCAGTTCCACCCCTTTGCTCCATCCGCACTTCCATGTCAGACGCCATTGTGTCAGAGTGCCCCTCTGCTGCCATCTGTCACATGGCAACAACATGGAACGGGTTATGGGTGGGAAGGTTCAGCCTCTGCTGCCGTACCACCAACATCCGCCTCTGATGTTGTGGGCCAACGTTGTAAAATAGGAGGCATTACTTTCGGAGCAGGCACTGTAGAAAGAAGAGGGCTGGGTTGCTGTGCCTGTTGGCCTCACGTGTTCCTGAGGCATGCTCTGTGTCAGCACGGCTTTCTGAAGAGCTGATGGTGTCCCTGGGCACGCTGCACAGATGTAGGCTGGGTGTGACATGAACCACGGTGCTCCAGACTTGCTCCTTCTGGGACAGCCAGGAACAGTTGACACGTTTCTAACTAGAGATGATCTTAAATCTGGAGTTCAAATAGACATCATTTTATTTCAAAATAAATAATACTTACCGGTGCTGCTAATATCCCTGTATTTTGTTATAAGCATTGTGAACTGTGGAGGAGTGAGAATCTTAGCTCTGCCAGGAAGAAAAATAATCTCAAGAGATTGAGGATGGTTTATATGTGCGTGTACCTGCTGAAAGCTGTGATTTGGCTGAAGTCTGAGGTGACCCACAGACCGCAGAATGCATTCAGTTCCCAGAGAAGGGATTGTGCCTGCTGTACAGAGCTCTCCCCTGCAGAGCAGACGGGCGGTGGGCACAGCATGGCACCTGCTCCTCGGCCTCCTCCGGACCTGCGTGACCCTGTTGCCTGAAGATGCACTTACTTCATTGTGGTTACTTCAGACTCTCGGAATCAGGGGGAAAAAGTGACTGTTCTGGTGTGAAACTGAGGATTTACACAGTGTGCTCAGTGCAGGATCAGGAGAACACGAGGAAACGCTTAAGAAGTCAAAGTCTTTTGTAGGACAGGGTCCAAGGAGTACGGAGGAAGGAGTGCACGTTTGTATGGATGCAGTAATCCACCTCGTGGACTCTTGCTTCTCTTCATTGCAGTGAACTACCCCAGAACCACAGCTTTTTGTTTGTTTTATAGGAAGCTCATTTTCTTACACTAAGGGAGCTCAGGAGTGAATAGCATTTGTGCCGTGTGGATGATGAACAGGTTCTCGGGATGAATCAGGAGCTAAGTTATTAGTTGGCAGTGCAGACAGCTTGCTGTTACCTGCTGCAAATATTTCTGAGTGAGAGCTGAAAGGCTTATTTCATGAGGCTTTTTCTGAGCCTTACTGAAATTCCACCTTTTGAATATCAGGTGGCTAATGAAGATCTGCTAATTCCATTTTAGTATCTACATTGCAAGGCAGCCTGTGACTCAGTGGTTCCACTTGCATTAGCTAGCACTGGATTTTAAGGCTTGAGTTTTGTGAAGAAGCTCTGTTTCTCCCATGAAGTGCGTGTTGCTTCAAGGGAAGGGTACAATTGGGTGATAGAAGAGGGGTCTTGGCACAAAATCATAGCAGTTTGTGTTTCTGTTCCTCTCTGAGGAACTGTCATAGGGGAGCTCCATGTGCTGTTTACAAAGATAAGCCAAAAAGGGAATCATGTTTGGTTACCTGCCTGTTCCAGAAGCTGAGCAGACAGGTTGAGAAAAGTGTTTCTGAGAGAGCACAGGATAAACAAATCAGGCTGTCTAGAGTTGTTAGTGCCCATAGCACTGCGAACTTCAGACGTTGTGGATTTTAGTCTGCTTGAATACTACAATCACATTACTTTTCCCCACCTTTGAATTTGAAATGTGAAATAATACATCCACTTCCATTGGTTGGTATCTTGATAAGCACGTGGAGAAGTGGGGTGGAGTACTAAACGCTGCCGTGGTGTCTGGAACTCAGCCACTGTCTGTTACTGGTAGTCCTGTGTTCCGCTGATATTCACTTCACAGCTTCAGCATTTGCTTCATTTGTTTCTAGAAGTCTTGCTCCAGTTTTATCTCAGAAATAGAAAGTCTTAACTGTTTACAGACGATAGCATCTGTTTATAAAACGATGATTTCAAACAAATCTAAGGTAGTAGAACTTGTTTCTTAAACAGTGAAGGACAGCTTGCCATTAAGATTTTTGGGGAGAAGTGCTTCTTTTATGTTTCAGAATCCGTGTGAATACTTTTTTAGAGTAGTTTTTAGTGTTAGATGATTGACTGTTTTGCATACTTCAACTAGAAAGAACGTGAAATTATTCGACTTTGGAACTCTTGGTACAACTTTCGCCTACTTTTTGAAAAAAGACTTAAGGTTATTTTTGTCACTACTACTTCGTAGCTCTGAGGATGAATATTGCTTTTGTTGTTGTCCCACTGTCATTCAACAAATACCTCACAAATGCGTTTATGCCATCTCTGCTTGTTTGTTTCAGTGCAATGCGTGTGTTGCTGTCCAAGTTACCACGGCCGTGGATTGTTGATGAGAAAAAAGATGATGGTTACACTGCCTTGCATCTGGCGGCTCTCAACAATCACGTGGAAGTGGCTGAACTTCTGGTGCATCAGGTAGGACTCTTTTCTCAGGAGGGTATACATGTTGTACCTTGATTAGCCATCTGATGTGAAAATAGTTTGCTCTTGATGCCTGCAGTTGCAGTAGAGCAGGGAGAGCCGTGTGGGGAGCTGTAAAGGTCAAACTTGCTTTTGAGATCATTACAATGGCCTAACAGTGCAGAGGGACTGGGCAGTTTGATACCCAGTTTGATTCAACAGATCAACATCTGGACAGAGAATAATTAGTTAATAATTTCTGCTCTCAAATCTTCAAAATAGGTATCAGATTGAGCGTTTTACCCAATGCTTTAATTGCCTTGCATTGGTGAATTGCTGGGATAAGTCTCTTAATGCTTTGAATACCTTCCAGGGCAATGCTAACCTGGATATCCAGAATGTTAACCAGCAAACTGCTCTGCACCTTGCCGTTGAACGACAGCATACGCAAATTGTTAGGGTAAGTATCTTGTTTGCAATGAGCCATGTGGCTAATGGTACTTCAGTCAAGATAACTCTAGCTGTTAGCACAGACATACTTAATGAACTTTTAAAAAATGGTTTAGCTGAATGTTTGCATGATTAATTTTGATTAATCTGGAAACCTGCCAACTTGTACAGAAGGTCAGCAAGCAATATGAAGGAAATTTCAGGAATGCTGAATTTTTGTAGTGCGCATTATGGTTTCTTTTCTGCAGTTGCCAGTTCCAGAATCCCTTCTTGATGAGTAAGGGAGAATGTGTTCTGTTATTTGTCTGAGCTTTGTGGTCCTGTAGTGGCACGTCAAAATGGCATTTTTGATGTCTCTTGCACTGTGAGAGTAACTGTTCTTGCTCGTGGCTTTTGCAAACTGTAGCTAGGTGAAACATCTTTTTGCCAGTTTCAGTGCTTTTCAGTCTGCTGTGTAGTTTTCTCTTTTCCTAGCGTGGGAAAGCTATAAGCAGTAATAAAGTTAGCAGTGAAAGTAATGCTGTTTTGCTTGCTCGCATGGTTGCAGAGGATTAATGCTTCCATTTAACAAAACCTTGTTAATGGCACAAGAAACTGGAGTCTGGCACAGCTTGCCTGTTCTGGCATGGGTTGCTAGTGCGAGCTGTAGAGGCTGGGAGAGAGTCCTCAGTGCTGTGGGAGATGTTTGTTGTGAGTGAATTCATCACCCTGGCCTGGGCCCTCTGTGTAATTTTTGTCTTTGTATTGTGAGACTGACTCTTGCTATATTAAAAAATGTTTCTTATTCAGGCCTACAGAGAGTTGTGCCCCCTGTGTAGACCTGTGTCTGTGGTTCTGTTGAGCATTATTTTGCTGTAAGGTTTCTCCATCTCTGTGGGTTGATGGGTGTGATCCCATTACAGTGAAACATGTGATATGGCCCTATATCTGGAACCACTTGCCTACCAAAAGAATGGTTTCACAGAGTCAGTGTCACTTGCATTCTGCAAGCTTCTCTGCAACTATATTTGGTGAGCTCTTGTGCCTTTCTGGAACTGACACGGTACCTGGGAATACAATGCTGCTGTGGCAGATGAGCAGGAAGGTAGGCATGTTGAAGAACTAGTATGTGCATCGGGTCGACGTGCTTATATCCAAGAATGTTTAAGTGAATGACCCTGTAGAGTATCCATATTTCACAGTTGGATTAGCTTTGAGAAGTCCTAAAATAACTCATGCAGCCATGCAAAGAACATGTTGGCTCCTATATTTCAAATTTAATTCCTATTGGGTACCTTCCAGGGTTGGGTTGTACCCTCAGGCATCTGTGGAATAGTGGTCAAAGGTAGCAGGGTTCTTTTAAAAGCTCTGCTGCCACGACAAAGGGTGATTATTTTTTTCTTTATTATTTTTTAAACTTCTGCAAAGACTTTGATTTCCCATAGTAGCCGAGGATTCCAGGTTGCTCTGAAAAGAGTTTTCTCGTAGATTTTTCTTCAGAGGGGTTGGCTAGAAACCTGTAGTAATGATAGAGAAATTTCATGACATGCTGCCATTTCCAGGAGAAACCAAAGCAGAAAATGGCTAGTGGCAGACACAGTATGTGAGTGTAGGAAGGAAAAACTTGGTCAGAGTAAGCCCATTCAGAGAGGGTATAAGGTGTCCAAGGGAGACTGTTGGGAGTCTTAGCTGGTTTTCTTGCTTTCAGTTGTGGAAGAAAGGGTTGGGGAAAAATGATAAGCTGCAATTGGTTACAGACAAATATTTCCTTGAAATATAAGCTCTGAATTCCTTTACAGATACTTCCCTTTTAATCTTTTCTAGCATCTGTGATTCTTTGATTCAGAGAGGCTAAAATCCCTGCAAGTGGGCTAGCTCTGAAGAGGGAGATTCCCCTTTGTATATTCCTGTTTCTAGGCCATGCTTTTTGTCTCTACTGCAATTCAGAGTTTTGCAGAGCAGCAGAAGTTCTAAACTAAATTTAAAACATCAGCTGCTATCTGTAGGTTTTGAAAAGCAACAATGTGAATTATTTTTTTTTAAAGACATTGTTATTTGTCAGCATGTGTTGGTTGTGTTGTTTAACAGCATATTTAAGAAAGTTCTGGTGCATCAAATTATGGTTTGTGAGGGCAGTGCGAGTACCGGGACCTATGCAGCCTTATTTGCTTCACTGTCTTTTGAGCTGGAACGTGTGTCTTAGGGGACACAGCTAATTTTAGCCTTAAAGATGATTCTTGCAGTTCACTACTTTCCAAAGTGTTCTAGGATAGCATTTAAGAGACAGTGGTTTTTATGTCTTCTGCTGCATAACGATAAACATGCTTAACTTCTTTGTTAATATGCTTAACTACTTTGTTAACATGAGGATACCATACATTAAGTTGAAAAGTTGAGCGTGATGTGCACGTGGCAATTTTTGAGGTCATTGAAACCCAATATTACAGATATGTATGTATCTGAAGTTTTACCCACTTTGTTCTGTTCCTGATCTGTTGCTGTAATCGTAGAATCATAGAATGGTTCAGGTTGGAAGGGACCTTAGAGATCATCTTGTTCCAACCCCCCTGCCATGGGCAAGGACACCTCCCACCAGACCAGGTTGCCCAAAGCCCCATCCAGCCTGGCTTTGAATACTTCCAGGGAGGGGGCATCCTCAACTTCTCTGGGCAACCTGTTCCAGTGTCTCACCACCCTCACAGGGAAGAATTTCTTCCTTATATCTAGTCTAAATCCACCCTCTTTCAGTTTGTAGCCATTACCCCTTGTCCTGTCACTACCTGTCCTTGTAAAAAGTCCTTCCCCAGCTTTCCTTCAGGTACTGGCCCCTTCAGGTACTGGAAGGCTGCTATCAGGTCCCCCCGCAGCCTTCTCTTCTCCAGGCTGAAGAGTCCCAACTCTCTCAGCCTGTCCTGGTAGGGGAGGTGCTCCAGTCCTCTGATCATCCTCGTGGCCCTCCTCTGGACCCGCTCCAACAGCTCCACATCCTTCTTGTGTTGGGGGCCCCAGAACTGGACACAATACTCCAGGTGAGGGCTCACGAGAGCAGAGTAGAGGGGCAGAATCACCTCCCTCGACCTGCTGGCCACGCTTCTCTTGATGCAGCCCAGGATGCGGTTGGCCTTCTGGGCTGCAAGCGCACACTGCCAGCTCATGTTGAGTTTCTCATCAACAGACACCTCCAAATCCTTCTCCTCGGGGCATTCTTTGTAGACTATTTTGTACGAATTAAAGATAGAAAGGATCCTGTGAAATAACATCTCTTGGCTCTCACTCAGTCAAGCATTAGGCTTCTGCTGAAATAAAATTGATGTTTGAAAGAAGTAATATGCTCCAACTGAAGGCTGAGCTCAAAGCATGGGAAATAAATAAATTCAACTGTGTACTGTGGTGAGAAAAGAATAACCCTTTTGGACCTGATGGTGCATCTTAAACCATAGCTTCCTTGAAATAAGTTTTTAAATGGAATAAGTAGCTGTTCTTGTGTTTTTAAAAGGAGTTGTGTTTCTTCTCAGCTCTTGGTCCGTGCAGGTGCTAAGCTGGATATTCAGGATAAAGATGGGGATACTCCCCTGCATGAAGCCCTGAGACACCACACCCTGTCGCAGCTCCGCCAGCTCCAAGACATGCAAGATGTGGGCAAGGTAGATACTGCTTGGGAGCCATCAAAGAACACAGTAAATAAAATGCATTTAATTATTCTTTTTTTTCCTGTGTGTTTGTCTCTTTATTATTCTAGCTTATTTAGTATCTGTACTGTTGAACTGTTTTTTGGCAGCATAGGTTTGTGTAGACGTTCCCCATTACACTGAAATGTAGGCAGAAATCATTTTTTATGGAGCTTTTCATATTTAGTCATTTTCTTTGTGCTATGGTTTGACTCAGCAGATAGCTAAGTCCTGCACAGTTATTCTCTCACCCTCCCCCCTCCCCAAATGGGACGGAGGAGAGAAGTAGAGAGATATGCAGTAAAATGCGTGGGTTGAGATAAATGCTNGACACTTTGTTAAATTTAAATATGGGTTATTTAGTTCACAATAGTTCTGCAAGTCTGTCTTTCATAGTGAACATGTATGGCTGCCAAAAAATCAAAAGTAGTTTTTGGAAAGAGATATGAACAGTAATACAGTACAGAATTAGGCTAAAATTATTTTCTGTGGTTCAGCATCCTGCATGATTTGTTTGTAGCTTTAATTGTTTTGACTCTTCTGTAACCTTCTGCAAGCTTCTTCTGTTAGAACAAAGCATTCTTAATCTTAGTATGTTGATTGTTCTGTATCTTTTTTGACAGAGTTCATTTCAGAAATGGTACTGTAGTAATGAAACAGTCAAAAACGCTACAGTTAATAAAGGTCAAAATGTTTTCAGTTAAAAAGAAGAAAGTGCTCACACCTGATAGACTGTGTGAACACCATGTGCAGAGGTGAAATTTACAGTTTGGCTGATAGAAAAAGGAGAAGTACAATTCTGCAGTGATTTGGATTGTGGAAAGGATTGTTTTGTCGCAATAAAACTATTGGTGATAATTTTAAGCATTTCTTTCAAAAAAAATTTGAAAAGCTTTGGTTCAAAACAGTAATTCTGCTGTACAACAAATGTTTTTCAAATTGACTGCTTAATTTCACTGAAATACACTGCAGTAGGCTTTGAAAAAAGACTAAAAGTATGACTGGCATAAATAAGAAAATAGTTGTGTCCTTTTATGGGATGGGAAGAAGCCAATTACAACTCAGTTGTGTTTCCATGATCTGAAATGGACTCTGCAAGTGATGGCCAAAACCCTTTGTATGCATATATTTAATTGAATGAACAAGAGATGAATATTCTTTCTTAGTTTCAGCATTTGATACATAGCTTTTTCAGTTGCCTTACCATCAGTGGCATTCACAGTGAAACTGGAGTTGTTTTGAGTTTTTTAGCACAAGAAGTGGGTTTTTTCACCTTTCAAAATTTATTTTTGAGAGTTTTCTGTTTCAGGGAAAAAGGTTGTTCTTTTGTGTTCTGTTGAGCTATAAAAAAAATGTACACTTGGCTTCATTTTATTAAGATTAAAAAAAAAAGAAGGAAAAAGGCACCATAACAAACAAGAAGTCTCATAGAGGTTGAATCTCTGATCACCTAAAATTGTTCTAACATAAAATCATGATGAACTAGAACATCCTTTTTAGCTTGATCAAACGTTTGGTCTTTTTTGCACTTTGTTTAGGTGCAGAGAACATTTTTGCCTAGCAAATTAGGGAAGTTTTCATTAGCGTCCAGGAGATAGATGCTCTCAGAAGAGATCAAAACTTTAATTTTATAAGGCAGAACATAAGATGTGGCAGAGATGTAAGGTGAAGTCAAGCCTGCCTAATATGTGCCTAAAATCTCTTCAGATCATCTGCAGATCAAACTGTCTTGAAAATGTTGTTTTGGGGAAGAGGTCTGTAGTGAACAGTCCCGATTGTACAAAACCCTACTGATTTTAGGCATCAGTGTGAAAAATACTTCTGTTGTTTTTCAAGAGCTGTGAGATGAACCTCATTCCTTTAAACAACTGGAAGTTTTTCATTCAGCATAAATGTGTTTCTCTAACATATTCATTATGAAGATTGTACAGTTTAGATGAGGAGAACATTCTGCAGTCCAGTCCCCACCACCACAAAAAGTCACTCCAGGGACAGGGCATCCACCACCTCTCTGGGCAGCCTGTTCCAGTGCTTCACTGATGGGCTGAGACTCGCCCACCTGGATGCATCTCTGGGCTTGCTTCCTCCAAAACAGACTTATTGCCACTATACTGGCCTCTGCATTGTTTTTTCTCCATTCTGTGTGCCTGAAATGTTGCAGACTACCGGAGAAGTGTCATGTGGTGCACTACTGTCGTGGTGGTTTTAAAGCATACAGCATGAAAAGGCATTTAAGAACTTGAGACTTTCTTGAATAATCTCGGTGACTGTTCCAGGTGAAGGAGCCTGTAATGAATGAAACAAACTATTCTGGTAGCTGTGTTTGATTTCCTCTTGGAGAAACAATAGTTGTTTCATTCTGGAACAACTCAGAGCCCATGTGGTTCAAGTGTGGATGGTAATAGAACTTGTGTCCCAGGGGTTAAGAGAGGTCTAGAGCAAATTGTTTGGTGCAGGCATGCCTTCAAAGAGCGTTTACTCTGCCAACCTCAGAGCAAATCAGCTTTCACTGGGCGTTGTGCTGCCATGGCTGGAGGCTGCACGAAGTGCAAGTGGCATAGAATGATGTACATCAGTCAAGTTGGGTGCTTGAGCCAATTAGTGGGAATGAGGTGCATACCAAGTCCTGCCTCTCCTAGTGTCGAAGCTTTTATGGTTCTAGAATTCTGCCCTTAAAACTCCTTGAATTTAAGCTGTGCCAGCTGTGCCAAAACTGTTCCTGTGAATAACCATACAATAGTTTTGATTTTAATTCTGGAGTTGTTTCCTCAGATGTACAGATTTATGTATGTATGTGTGTATGTGCATATGTGCATGCTTTCCTCCCACCAGTCTGCTCTTAACTAACTGCAGAGTGTCTCAAGTTGCTTACGTATTTGTTTCCTTTCAGTTAATAATGGGACTTGGCACTCAGGGAGCAGAGAAGAAGAGCGCAGCGTCTATCGCCTGCTTCCTGGCAGCCAACGGAGCTGACCTCAGCATTCGTAATAAGAAGGGTCAGTCTCCTCTTGATCTCTGCCCTGATCCAAGCCTCTGCAAAGCGCTGGCTAAATGCCACAAAGAGAAAGTCAGGTTTGTATTTTAATAAAATACCCAGTTTCCAAATCTGTTTTCTGTACGTTAACTGATGTGTTTAAAACATCTATCAGACCGGGCTGTGAGGAATTCTATTATGAGGGAGGGAGACTGAATAGGTTTGGGATTCAGTAACTTTGAAGAGAGTGTGGGTAAGTAGGAGTAGATTGTAACAATTTCAGGAAGTTAGATGTGACCAGGGCAGTTTTTTCCTGGAGCTTGGTATGCAAGGATTTTGATGAGCTGGGAAGTAAGCAACAATGGTTATTACATTCAGTTAGGGTGGAGACTTCAGTGCCAAGAAGCAGAAGTACAGAAAAAAGCATGTTCATATGAGAAGGAGGCAATGGAAAGGTGGCAATGTGCAGCTGGAGCTTGATAGAAAGCCAGCTCTAGAAAAGGGGCAGGAGAAATCACTGAATGAATCACTGGGGACAGGTTACCCGTGGAGGCTCTGAAATCTGCCTGTGCAAATTTTGAAGACTGAAATGGACAAAAGCCAGAATGATGTGGCATAGTTCAGTGCTGACCCTGCTTTGCATGAAGGACCTCCTGAGTAAGTGTCAAGCTGAATGATAGTATGACTTCCCAAAATGAAAAGAAGGAGTTAGATCTGGTGCCTCAGAAGCACTTCTCTAGGAATTACAATTTCCCTGAAATGTCGTGTTATCAAGTGCATGGGAATGCACAGCTGGATACTTATCCAAGTTGTGTTCCCACTACTGGCTTACATGATTCTCATCCTTAATTCCTGTTTAAAAATCACTGTAAGACAACAAAAAACATACTTTCAAAGTGTCACAAAGCGAGACTGTTTTTTGTTGATGTTGCTGTAGCACACGAGGTGCTTACTTCCTGCAGTCTTTTTTGTCTGTTTCAGACGCATCGCTGCGGCTGTTCCTATTTCTTGCCTCCATTTATGGGATTGTGAGCGTTGCAGGACTGAGCTGTTTACATTTAACCCGTGCTCCCTCTGCTGGGTGAGCTGCAGCATAGGACAAATTACAGATCAAGGTCACTTTAGGGCTTTGGGGTTCTTTCACAAACCTGTTTGCAAAGTGTTACAAATATATTCAGGATTTTCTAGGTGTTGTGTAGGTCTGAATCTACAGGGTATTACTCTCTTACTAGGTAAACTCAGAAGATGGGAGGAAAGGGTTTTTTTACATCTACGAGATGCTGTTCCAATTTGTGTGGTGTGTTTCTGTAGAGTGTCTTATCTGAGCATGAGACCTGGCACACTGGTATCAACTGTACATTTGGAAAAACACAGTAGGGATTGTTTTATGATATATGCTGATGCTTGAGTGCGCAGGAATATACAGATAAGCAGCTAGTTGTTGTGCAGCATGGGCTAAAAAATAAAAAAAATTCTGACTGTGAGATTTCTTTGTAGTGGTCAGGTTGGTTCCCGAAGTCCGTCTATGATCAACAATGACTCTGAAACCTTAGAAGAATGCATGGTGTGTTCAGACATGAAGAGAGATACTCTGTTTGGCCCGTGTGGACATATTGCCACGTGTTCTCTGTGCTCACCACGGGTGAAAAAATGCCTCATCTGTAAAGAACAAGTTCAGTCTAGGACAAAGGTAAAAAAAAAAAAACCTTTCTGTTTTTAATGTCTCTTTTAATGCCTCTTTTTACAGTAAAAAAGAGGTCAAGGAAAAGTGTAGTGTATTTGTGTATTTTAAGCAGTGTTTTGCATTACAGATGTCTCCCTGGCTGAAATTACTGATACCTTGTCCCAACATCATTATGATACTCTTTTCTGTTTGCTTGTCCTGTCTGTTGCTCATTCTCTCTCTCCGTATCAATGTCTTTATTGTTCAGGTCATCAGAGTTCCTAATACAGCCAACTGAAGTTGTCATTTTTTTTCCTGGTGTTTTTTTTTTTCCATGTTAATATAAATTTCTTCTCTTCCTGAGTTAAAATTTCCTTCAGCAACATTCAGTGATACTGATACTGAGTTCTTTTACTCCTTAGGGGCCACTTGGGAAGATGATTTGTCTGTAAACTGTTAGCTGATATGGGCTTGGTTTTGTTCAGTGTTATTTTCATCTTTCATTTTCTCTTTCTTTGAAATTGTGAATTTTATTATGCTTTCTCCTTCAGAGTATCAGCCATTTGTAACCTCTTTTGGGAACCTAATCAACCACCTTTGGCTAGTTGGCTTCTGTAGTTTTTTTATACAAATTGCAAATACAAATTTGTACTGTTTTTACTGTTCACTCTCTTCTTATACTGTTCACTTCTTATACTGTGCATTCTGCCATGCATATTTTCGAAGGACAAAAGTTAACGCAGTGTGAGCTCCTTTTCTATAGACTTTCTTTACAGTCAGTGGGAAGGTTCTGCCATGGTGTTTCAGGGCAGCAGAGTCAGTTTGCTGCTTCCCCTCATCCATCTAAAGAAGTCAGTCCTATGGAAATCAGCTTACCTAGGTGAAAACTGACCTGTATGGATAACCTTCCTTTCATTCCTTCTGCTAAGTTAGAGAGAAGCTCAATACTTACCTAATATTCTTCTGTATAAAAACTTAGAATGCAATGCTGAGAAATGAATGAGCATGTTCAACAATTTCATGGTGTGGAAGAGGTGATCCAGACCACTACGAATGGAGTGACTTGAGGTGCCTATGGCCACTATATTCATTTAATTCCATTAAATGGCATGAGAAAACTCTAACTCAGAACCTTAAGACTGATTTCTGTGATACGGTGGAGCAGAGAAAGAGTAAAGAAAAAGAAATACTTGTCCTTGCTGCTTCTGTATGTCTGTCAGTATACTGAACATATAAATATAGCCAGCAAACATCAGTCCTTAGAAGTCAGTGTAATAATAACTCCTTTAAATTGCATTTTGAGGTGATGAATTAGTAAATACAACATGAGATGGAACTTCGTTGAATCCACATGGCCTTGCCAAAGAGAGTGAAAAAAAGTAAATTAATGTAGACATACGTTTCTCATATGTATGTTTATTGTACTTTACAGATTGAAGAATGTGTAGTGTGTTCAGACAAAAAGGCAGCGGTGCTTTTCCAGCCTTGTGGTCATATGTGTGCATGTGAGAGTAAGTAGACTTGACAGGCTGTTCTTTTTGAAATAGTCCTGAAACAGAATGTGTTTATTTAAAAGTTGCTAAAAGCTCATTAATAATCTAACTTTGAGACCAAATTAATTGATAGTTTGGTGCGATTGTCAGAATTTTGGCATTACTTGACTTACTGATAATGGAATGTTTGGAGGACAAAGTGAAGAGCTTCAAAAATTCAGAAAACAAGTGTTCGTCTCTGAATTATTTAATAGTGAATAGGCTTGCTCAGATTATGGCAGCTTCCTGTATATTGTTAAAACTTCCAAAATCATTAGAACTAACTTCATTATTTTGTTACAGCTTTCTGGGTGCATTCAGATATGCATATCTGTTTTTAAAAAAGTATTGTAAATATTTTAATGTGCTTCATTATTGATCTAACATATTTTCACAAGGTCTATAACTTTTCCTTAAAAGACTCATCATATATCTTTGCAAAGAACACTTGCTACGAATCACTCTAATTCATCTTGTAGAGCAAAAAAAGACAGAAGCTCTCCAGAAATTTTCTGTTTTTAGAATAAGTGAGTGAGAATGCAGCCACCACATTGTCACCAGAGATTTCAAGGCTTTGTTGAAGGGTCATTTGCCTAGGGAAAAGCAGTGCTCATTGCTGAGGTACTATATAAGGGGAAATGTTGGTAGACCTTCTCATAAATAACTACTCTTTTGGTCTTGCAAAAGAAATCTGTTTTCTTTCTCTGTACTGGCTGAGAGACCTGACATTGAATCACTGACTTCACAGTTCCTGATCTTGATCCCAGTCCTGATCTGGGCTCTTTCACTGTCTGCAGTTGAAAGATGATGAGAGAAGTTTTTTAATTAGTTTCCCAGGAAGAGGACAGTAAAAAGATTAATCACTGTGGTGAAGGATTTCAGCAATGAAGTACGCATTACCACATCTAAGCTGTAACAATGATAGCAAAAGATTCTGCAAATGTAAATGGTTTCTTGCCAGATTATTTTCTGTAAATCTAAACGTGATGAGAAAAAGTCCTCAAATTTTTGTAGTTTATAGGACCTACTCTTATTCACGGTAACCTTTGGCAGTTAAGAGACACCACCATTTGCTTTTTGTAGAAGAATGCTAGCTTTCATCCTAGGATGGTATCAAAAGATACAGATTTACTCTTTTGAGAGCAAGGAGCCACACCTGTTTGCCTCTGTAATATTAGTACAAAACTTGTGGAATAGATGTTTGCTTGGAAAAAGAGGAACCTACTCACCTCAGATATGTTAAATAGGATGAAGAGTAGGTTTACTTTGAATCCCAAACAAGATATAGTTTATGAGTGTTTTTTCCAGAAAATTATGTGAAAATGAATACAAATCTGTATTTGTATTAGAAGCTTTTATGGTACTGCTATATTGTTACTGTGAAAAAAATGAACAAGTTCATGGATAGGAAAAAAGAACCATGAGAATAGCAGGATTCACAGTTAGATTGTTTCTCTGTCCTTTCAGATTGTGCAAGCTTGATGAAGAAATGTGTACAGTGTCGGGCTGTGGTAGAACGAAGAGTGCCTTTCATAATGTGCTGTGGAGGGAAAGGTACAGAAGATACCACTGATGATATTTGTGAGTGACTCCAAGACCTGTACTCTTTCTCCTCCTCCCACCAACTTATTCTCAGTCTTTGAAATGACTTAAATGAGATCTTTCCTCTCCTTTTTGAAGAAAAGTTTAAGAAAACAATGTTAAGCTAGGTATCCATTTGCTGTTTGCACTGCTAGCAGCAGATGCTGTGATTGTGCCGACCATTTCAGGAAAGGTCTGCCTCCATCATTCAGGCTATAAGCTGAAATGTATGTTAACTTGGCCACTTATTAGTGGACCTACGAATCAAAAGCTTGACTGTGCAAATGAGCAAACATGTGTTTTATTATTATTTCTGAAACTGTCTGACTAATAAAGGAATGGTAAATATTTTGCATCTAGGTATAAGTAACTTTCATGATGATTTTTCAGTCTTACATCTCCTGCTTTGACTGTTTCTTAACTTCGTATGACTTCTCTGAATAATTTCTATGAATTATTTTTATTTACAGTATGTGTGGTATACAGTGCTTGAATTGCATTTTATCTGAATTGGAATATTAGGTTATTCTTGTCATGGTATTCATAAATAGACAAATATAATCCTTAAAATCAGATTTTTTAATACTCATCTTGGAAATTTGAAGTAAGTCTTACTTTTTTTGTTTCATAAAGCAGCATTACTTCCTGGATCTGTCAGAGATAACACTGGTACCTTAAGTTTGTTTAAAATTTGAACAAACTACTTCCATGGCACTTGTGTAATTTTCATCACCGAATAGAGTCAGCTGTGTGGATAAAAAATGTTTTCGGTGTGAAAGGACTCGCCTTGAGGTTTTTTGTGCTCGCACATGCAGGAAACTTTACTGGAGAAACATTATTGACAAATACGAATTCTGAGAACACTGAGGGACTTGCAGGCATTTTGAACATCATTACTGAGGGAGCATTTGCCAAATTTGTTGCTACAAAACTCAAAGAGATTCTTTAGTTTAAGAATTAAGCTGCAGTGAGGTTATAGTGAATTTAGATCATTAAATACGTTAGAATGGCATTATTTCAGATAATTGAAAAAAATAAAGTTAATATTCTGGAAATAAAGATTCCTGTTTCATGAGATGTAATCACATATCTTTATTTTCTCTAAATTACAGCAAGTGGTAACATTCCAGTTATGCAGAAAGACAAAGACAACACTAATGTCAATGCAGATGTACAGAAGCTTCAGCAACAGTTACAAGACATCAAGGAACAGGTAAAAGTGCTAGATAAAAATTTTATGGACCACTAAGGTAACTGTAAAATGCATCTGCTGTTATTTAAAACAAAATAACGCACTGAAGCGATTCAGTTCTTAAATTTTAGTTTAAAAAGCAATAATTTTTCTGATATGATTCATTTGTCCTCTGTGTACAGGTTTAAAAAAAAAAGTGGCAATTTTTGATAATCCATTTGTTAGAACATCTGAGTCTGTATGACTAAAAAAGGGTGCTCTGCGCAGTCAGTGTGCCCTGTGCCTGTTCAGCTGACCTGAGTGTGTCAGCTACAGCAGAAGTTGTTCTCACAAAACTCTTAGGACAGTAGATATTCTTCACTGCTCGGTGTCTAGCTGAACCTGTACTTGTCTGTTCATGAGCTGCCTTTGAGCAGTGGCTGGCAGCTAGCTGTATTGTGTAGGCTCTGGTTTATGTACTCTTCAAATAATTGCATACGTTTGCAAAATGAAACCCACTGTGTGTATGTAATTTGAATATTTGGGATATAAATGAGAGGTTTTTTCTTTTGTAATTATGCAACATATTTGCAGGTGGGAATCTATTCAAATTGTCTATAGATTATAGTGGTAATTGATTGGTTAATTAAGTTGCATGCAATTGAGAAACCTAGTAAAAAACGAAAAAAATCAATGTTGCAGATAATTGATGGTTATGTGTTTAAATTTCCTATACTTGTAGTTCCATTAGAATGGCTGAAACACTTGTCTACATGTGAGACTTTGCTATGGTAAATCACTTAATGATTTCCTTCTATCTGGAGAAACAAAAGTTTGAGATATTTTCAGCAGTAAAAGGACTTGGAGTATCTGACTAGTATATGAGCCTACTGTCTTAGAAGAGAATCCTGCTAATGTGATTTTTGGCTTCCCTATGTATAACAGTTGGAAAAAAAGTTATTTTAATGGGTACAGGAGGCAGAGAAGCTTTCTTGTTTACTACTTGCCTTTTCCTCTTGGAGGCTTACAGCAGTCTGTAATGCTTCACATCTAGCTGAGGCAGTTGTTGCATGTACATGCAAGTTAAGACTGAAGTTTGGGATCACCAATTCTAGGCCACACACCTTTAAATGCCTTGAATGTGAGAACTGCTACACTGTCAAGTTTTAACCTCAGTGGCACATCTGTAGAGAACTGCTCCTGCCATATGAAGAATTGGCCAAAGACCCCAGTAGCAGCAGGAATTCCAATACCTGATTTAAAACATATTCCTTCATAGCTTGTGTCTGTGAAAGAACATGCAAATTAAAAATTGTCATTTAGAAAATGCATGTCTTCCTCAACAACGTCTGGAGCTGCTGCATATTTTTGATTTCTTAAATCTTCTGTTTTGGTTCAGTTTTACTTTTTCACATCATGGGATGAAAATAGTAAGTTTGTTGATAGTAAGATTGCTCCTTTGGCTTTTAAAAGGATATATCCAAACATGCAGATGAGTGCTTAAATTCAAGTAGTCTGTTTTCTTCAGATGCATTAACTTTTTTCTGGTTACTTTGAGTTTATAAGTGATTTGCATTCTGTTTGGATATGGTAAGAATTTTTTAATTGGGATATGAAAGGATAACTACTTCATTTTACAATTTTTCTCCTCAATTAGATGTGACCTCTGTTTTTTTGTGTTTTTTTTTCCCAGTTTTCATAAAGTGCTCTGTTAGTCATAGCAGTTATGTCTTGCTGTAGGGAGTTGTTAGCAAGAAGCTTTCCAATATCAGAAAGTTATGCTGTTATAGGGAGAAAAGAATAATAATTTCTTACGTGTCATTTTCTACTTGTATTTTCTGGTTCTCATATTTGCAATAGCAAGTAAGACTTAATACTGAAATGCACTGAGAACTGAGGTCCATTCTTTTTGCTTTGAAATTTGTTTCTGTCCATTTTTTTTTAAATCAGTACAGAAATGATTATTCTACACCTGTTTGACCACAGAGAGGTGGTTCTTGTAGTTTTTGTGTGGTCTTGGCTTGAGACTCTTTCATGTTTTGCTTAGTCTCTTTGCTGCTTATTCTAGTGAGAGGACAAGTTTTGTATCATATGTGAGTAGCAGGTAGGATGTACAGTCAGTCATCTGACCTTTTAAATTTGTGCTTCAAGCGGTGCACAGCATTCGACTTCAGTCATGTATTCTTTTGATTTGTGCTTTAACAGTTCACTCTGTTACACTGATGTTTTTGTACTTAAAATTAATTTGTTCTCTTTCAGCAGGTATAAACCTATGTTTCAACTCATATCTTCAATGATAATGTAATATGTTAGTGCAGCAAGCTTTTAAAACCATTTGTCGTGCCGAGCAGAAGTGATGCCTGATGTCAGCTGAATCTCCCACATCTGATGACCACACCATTCTTCAGGGATTCCCTGAATGTGAACCCTTATGACTGTAATTGTGATACCTTCACCTCATTTCATACATAACAACCATCATCTGTCTAATATCTTATGTATGTTCCTTCACCATACTTACATCACTTTCTTTCTACTTACAAATAAATTTATTTTGTCACTGTGCACCTGTATATTGTTGGAGAAAATGTTTTTTAGTAATGAGGAAATACTTTAAGCAGTTTAAAACACCATCTTAGTGGTAAAACTTGTTTCATTTGAATTATCAGACCAACTTATAATTAGAGGTGTGATGAGCACCATTTCAAGCCTACTGTTACTTATCTGTAGAAGTAATTCCTGCACACAGTAGATATAGTGCTTTTCTATACCTTTCCTTCAAAAGATCAAATGATTTGTGCAGATAAAAGAGATGTAAAATGTGGTTTCATACATAGAGCATTCTAGCAACCTAACAGTACAGTGGAAATAGATTCTGCTCATTTCCTGCTGCTGTGGCACAAAATGGGTGTGAGGCATGTAATGAGCTTTGTTCCTTTGTGAAAGTGTGTATGTGTAGCTGAGCTTTGAGTGCTCCTTGGAAGTTGAGTAAAACTCAGTTACTTGGTCTTGCATCTTGGTTGGGAAACTGCTGAACTGATGGAGAAAATCCTTGGTCAGAATAGTGGCATAGCAGACAGGAAGGTTGTTCCTGCCAGCTGAATTCTCCTACTGTATGAAGTAGCACAAATGTTAAAATGGTATCATATTAAGAAGTAGAAGAATTAATGTATTTTAAATATTCTGCATTTGTATTGAGCAGGAGAAATTGGGCAGTTTGCTAATACTGCATGCAATTGCAGAAAATGGAAGTGTTAGTATTTCTGTGCTTCACTGATTTAATTGATCAACAGTAATGGTGTTTGAGCAGATAATTTTGTTTGATTGTCTTGATGCACGTTTTCATTTTCAAATACTGGTGTAGCATTTTGGAGAAAAACAGGCCTTTGTAACTTCAGTAATCATAACATTGTATTTAAACGCAAAGGCAAATAATTATGTTAAAAACATAGAATGAGGGCTGCAGGTTTTTGGTTTTTTCTCCGAAGGTAAGATTTGGATTGCTCATGTCAGTCTTTTATCAAAGGACATCAGCTCACAAGGTAGCTGTATGTTCATCAGAAACTAGCAGCTACCTAATTGGTATTGAAGGCTGTAGGTTACTAGAAGAAGCAAGCTCTGATTTTCCCGTTGGGAAGTATAGGTGATGACTTGACGTGAACGGAAAAATAAGCTGGACTGACTGACGGACAGTTGGTCTTCTGCAAGTTTTAGTTAGAGAGCATTTTGGTATGACACTGTCAAAATTCTGACAAAGCTGGAGCACAGTGTTCTTGTCAGGAGTGAACTTTTTTATTTATTTACTTATTTATTTTTTTAACAGAGTGACAGAAGGATTTACCTGAACGTTTTATATCACTACTAGCCCATTATACTTATATCCCGGAGATTAAAATAGGTATTTGACCAAATTCTCTGTCAATTTGAATATAAGCGGATTGAGGGTGTATTTTTTTTGGTCTTCAACTAAGCTACCTACCCTAGGAAGTAGTATCTGTTGTTTCCATAGGAAGTATGGTTTAAGATTATACTCGACAGAGTTTCTGCCATGGATTGTCTCTCTCTCATGAGATGAATAAACTGAAGTAAGCCCCCAGTGGTTAGTGTGGAAATGAGTCACAGGTGCAAGGTGGTGATAAAATGAATTTGTTTGAAATATTGGACCTGTTAGCATTTCATATCATATGTGAATGAGATACGAGATCCACGTTTTTAAGTGTTAGTGTGTGTCAGATCTGAGTACATCTTGGATTTGATTTGTTGGACTTAATTATACGTTAAAGCATCTATTCATTTACTAACCTTTGTTAAACCTGTTAAAAATGAAATCCTAATGTAAGATATGGCTGCAATATGTTTATGGTGAAGGAACATGCCTCACAAAAACTTCAGTTTCTGCATGTGACAAAAGGTGAAGGACGTTGTTCCTTAGTCATTTGGTACAAAGTGAACTTTACTGTTGAAGAGTTTTAGATTTTTTTGGGCATTGGCTGCCACTGTAATGTTCAGCATTAAGCTAAAATGGATTTAAAAGTTTGCTGTGCTATTGTTATGACTGAAGAACATAGATTTATTAAATTACTCTTCATATAAAACTTAGGTAATTTCCATGAGCAAAAGCTGAAACTGTCAGTATTTAACCTTTACATACAATACCGATGATGCAGCATTTTTATTATTTCTGCATATGTTCAATGCTTGTTGTGTAAAGGTAAGTACATGATGAGCTAGGTAGCCTGAGAAGAAATTGCTAAATCATTTACCTGAGCATTGCATTGCATAAAACCTTGTGTAGTGTTTGTTCCCTGAAAGATTGCATCGTGTAAAGGTGAATGGTGCTGAATAGTGTCTTAGTTTGGCAAGTTAGATGATGAGACTGAAAGTGTGATATCAACCTACTACTGGGTTGCCTTACTTAAATATATCATGTCTGGGGAAAAAAAAGACACAATCTTTGTGTCATGATGGGGCAGGAAAAGCCCAAATGCTTTAAATGGATGTGATGTAAAAATGTGCATTTAAAAGCAGAGCAAAACATGCAGGCGCAAAAAAAATAAAACCCCCAACTTTTCAGGTTAAGGAATATATGCTTGGTGGCTGGGTTATGCTATGGAATGGTCTGTAATGCTTAAGCTGGTATATTTATTGTTAACTTCAAGTAATTTTTGTATTGTAGACTCAATACTGTACCCCTGCCGACATTGACTGTATAACTTGTTAAAATCTTTTACAGACCATGTGTCCTGTCTGTTTGGACCGTCTGAAGAATATGATCTTTCTCTGTGGCCATGGAACATGTCAGCTTTGCGGAGACCGAATGAGTGAATGCCCTATATGCCGCAAGGCAATCGAACGAAGGATCCTTTTGTATTAAGTAGTGGAACAGGTGTCCGTTGTTAGCTTGTGAATGGTAGGGACGTTCTGATGATTTCAATCCCTGCAAGTCTGAAAGGCAGTCAAAGGTTCTAATGAAAACATTTCTAATACTGTAGCGCAGGTTCATTACATGGTAATTGTTTAAAGAAAGACTGTGAACACACCAAATAATAGTGCAGTATTTGAACAGTCGGCTTTTAACTGTGCTCTTAGAAAGGGTGCGAGCCTGATGCTAATTTACATTAGTCCTTTTTTTAAGTTTTCTTTCTGTTATCTTCTTCCCCTTAAAGTGTAAAGGGACAATCTTGTTTTGGTTTTATTCATGTTTTTTAATGTATGTATACTGTGTTGAGTGATTGTTCTGGTTTCAGCAG